>NW_020872849.1:392333-407333 GCF_003789085.1 Penaeus vannamei
ATTGTATGGAAAATGAGCTTTGAAATTGTAATTGCATCTGAGGGGCATACTATAGAAGTTAATATTCAGTCGGTCAAAAGTACATTTGGGTGAACATGTTTCTATACAGAAAGTAGTGATAACACAAAACTCTAATTCCAGATAACCACTCATCCTGTGGCATGTGCATTTTCATTACCTTTTGTGAACAAGATAATATTCTAGTGCTTCCCACACATGCATGCACACACTCTTACACATGCTCCCACATACACTGTGTCAGTATGGAACTAATACAAGAAATCAAATAAAAATTGTGGCTCTTGCAAGTAACTGAATTTTGATTTAGTAGTTTTTGTAACGAGTTATATGCATGCTTTTATTGGTAAAATTTATCTTTCTGTCATCTATTACTTAAAACAAAATATAATGAAACATATACAAAATCATAAGACTTTAAATTACTATCAATCACCTTGTCAGTGATGTTTTTTTTAATGAAATAGATTAAGTTTCAAAAGTTTTGGGTATCAAAATTTATCAAAACAAAGAAATTTACAGAAAGCTATGGAATAGGTTTTGTATCATTATGCTTCAGTTAACAATCACAATACATTTCCACATCTAAACATCAAGATGTTTAACTTTCAAACTTTTTTAAGTAGTGATTTAATGGGGTAATTTTGTTTCTACACAACTAAGAAAGCACGTTATTAGATGACCATCATTACAACCAGGCAAGTCTCCATCTCTTATATCCAGGGAATAACCATTAATGACGTACTGTTAAAAAATTTGAGAGCCTACCATCTCATTTTCCTTTATGTTGTAAGTTTTCTTCTTAGAGCAAAACAATAAAAAACTAAAACGTTTCTTTAAAACAAGAAGGTGGGTACATTTAAATGCCAGAGATATCCCCAATTTGCTTCACTTTCAATATGGATGACAACCTTTGTTACATAGTTCAGCACTAAATATAAACTGACACTTTCAAGCACAATATCAGCACTGCTTTCAGCATCTGGGTCAGCCTTTCTCCCCGACTCTGCCCCAGCCCAAGAAAGAGAGAGCACTTTGGCCAAGGCAACTCACAGGAAGCGATCAACCACCGCGTCAACAGCCCATTCTATGACATGTTGAGAGAGGGACGAGAGAGCACTTTCTACGACCAGTGAGAGAAGCATCCTGAGGCCTACTCTCTCCTCATGCCACTTAGCTATTTTTGTCCCTGGGCCAGCTAGCCAGTCCACCTGGGTTGCCAAATGCAACCACCTATAACCACTTTTTCCTATATTCATTGAGGACAAAATAGCATCAAATGTCTTAAGTATTGCACCTCCATATCCAGAGATGTTGTTTGTCACTTCCATCTTGCCTTTGTTTGCATTTTTGTAAACTAGGAACACAGAGATCTGGCAACTTAGAGCAGATATAGAGTGGCTAAATGAGGCTACTAGAGTACACCAAGCTCCTCAGACCAAACAAGCCCTCAACAAGGAAACAAGCTACAGGTGGCTGTCAAACTTAGGAAAAAAGAAAGGCTGTCAAAACTGTCATAACAAGTACGTCATTCACCTAAATTGGAAGCAAATCCTTAAAATCTGCATAAAAAGAGATACCAGTAATGAGAAAAATTGGTAAAAAAAACACAAACAACAAAAACCATACATAAAAGAGTAATTTACGCTATCTCTCTATAAAGTAAGATTGTTGAAAAGATAATAGGGTCAGTTATGATTCGGAAATTGATTCTTGAGAGACGAAACACCTATCATCAGCCATCACTTAGGGAAATGCGCCTGAATCATGAACCACAGGTAGCTGCCTTCCAAGGAATAGTAATTACCAATTGGCATTCCCAGATCTAGAAAATTACATATATATACATACATATGTATATATATATTATTGTTCACCTTTTCTTCATATAGAAACCAGTGATTATTAGCCAATAATCACTGATGTAGATCATTAAATGCCTTTTCTTCTTTTCTAATGAAAAGATCAACTTTACAATAAAATCATTATCTTTTGATTGCTAAAGATAATGAGTTTTTCATTTTTTTCTACACAGTTTAAAATCCAATCTATGACATACTGTTAACGTTAGAAGAAAGAATTATTCTCAAACTCCCTGAGAAACTTACAGGCATAGCTGCTTATTACACAGTACCTAGTATTAGCATTCACAAGAAGTCATGGTTAGTACATACAGCATCAAATGTCCTCAGAAATGATACAGAACAGAAATAACCAAAGTAAAAAAAAGGAAGCAATGCAATGAAGGGAGTAGTGAGAGGGCTCACGACTCTAGGTACCAACATGCAAAAACAAAAGGACGGGTACCTCCTGCACGTCTGGTGTAGCGTGGATGTAAGCGGGGAGTTACGTCGTCTCTGACTGTAAGCGAAGCAGCATCTGGGCTATCTAATGCCAATTGTGCTTCTCAACTGCCTCTTTAACTGTCTTATTCACGGTCTGCGTCATGAACTGAAAACTCCCTTCTCAAGGCACTGTTAGTATTGTTTGTTTACTTTTTTTCTCCTTTAACACTAATAACTGTTTTATATAATTGTCACTATTAAGGGCTTAAGAGTTCCGTGCAACTCTCAACTAATCTATCACTCAAGCTCAACTCAAGCGCTGAATCAAAACTGGATGATCTAGTCTGGGCAGCCTTCTGCTCCTTTTCCTGCGATTCTCTCTGGGACTTTGGATGTGCAGAGGAGCATGTGCGTGGCCATGTCATGTGCGCAGGTTGTGACTCACAAGACTGACTAACTAACTCTTGACAGCTAGGTTGAGATTCACTCATCTTGGGAGTGGATTTGAGTGTCGGCTCCCATGTCACATGTGACTCGTGAGGTGAGACTGGTACATGCACCTGAGGGAAGGGCTGCCAAGGGGCGTACCTGAGCAGCGACTGGCCAAGACCAGTGGGTAAGGGGCTAGATGAAGCAGAGCGCGAGCCTGTGGCTGAGTGTATGGCAGAATCAACCGAGATGGTCATGGGTGCAGAGCGGAGGTCAGCTGCCTCTGTGAGAGGGTTTGTGGCTGCCTGGAGTTCCTCTTCAAGGTCCAGCTCAAGAGAGGAGTGGTCAGGTAACAGTTGGTGCCTGAAGAGGAACGAGATGGTTGGTGACAGAAGAATTGAGAAAGCCTAAACTATAGTTTTCAACAAACAAACAAACTCTTTCCAAAATGAAGATGAACAATTTCAGCACGTATTATAAACATTTGTGTAATCACAGAATGTCACACAAGAAATGCAAGGAAAACTGAGAAAGATTCTTTCTATTTTGGAGCCTTAGGAAGATGAAAATTTTATGAAATTCCCAAAACCAGCAAAAAAATTACCTCAAAAGTTAATAGCAATAAAGCTTCGAGGATGCACAAAAAAATGATACCGACAAAGAAGAAGCAACCTTCTATCCCACAAAACTTCTTTTTACAAATTTGTGTATGTTGAGATGTCCAAATTTTCCAGGAATTTGTTTTTCATTTTTTATCATACTTTTATTTAGCAGTTAGGAGAAAAGAATGTTAGTAGATGTGTTACTCCACCAATGAAATGCACAGAGGAAACATGAGCACCACAGCAAAGGATACAAAATATAAAAAGATTTAACAGAGGTAGAAATCTGACAGGGTTGTTTCCCATGAGAGATTTAGAGAATGGTATTAAATGGACGTCCAAATTTCACAATGTTTGCCTCCAACAAGACTTACCGACTACAAGATAACTTATACTCTTCATATCCTTCCAGTTCTGCAAAGCTGCATGCAATGAAAGATTTTACTGAGTGTTACTAATAGAACACAAAGCTTATGCTAATTTCGACATTTCAAAAGCAGAAAGCTAATAGTGACAGCAATGGAAAAAAATGCTTTAATTGATTTTTGCAGGATTTATAGCAGAGAATGCTAATACCATTTACCTTCATTTGCTATCTAATAGTGAAATACAGTGTAATTTGTAATAATCAACTATCATGGAAAATATCAGTATTCAGGCAATCATGCCATACTTCATGAACTTACAAAAAATATGAATAATGGTAAATCTAAAGCAATAAACATTTCCATAGTATTATGAACATCAACTCTCAGCAAGTTTTAGGAGGCTTTACCAGACTAAACTTCAATATCAGTGCATTAACCCATACAATTCATGTCGAGATATCCTCAATAGAAATTGACAGCTCATTTCCTCAAACAAACTTGTAGACCTTACCTCTCACAGTTGTTCCGATGGAAGACTTCATCAAGCTGGCTGTTGTGGGAATCTTGCATCTGTTCTTCATCGTATTGCTGTAAGCAGTCATTATCCCACTCAAGTGATGGCATCATGTCCTCCTGAAAGTGACACATTCAACAGTTCATTATTTTCTTAATCAACTTATCTATGTCAGTGATATTATTACATTAAAATTCAGGCATATTTTTTTTAGCAAAATAACATAAATTACCAGAAAACTAACTGTGATTAATAACTTTTTAATTATTGAATATAGCGATTAGCTTCATTTTCTGATAACACATAAAGATTCTGCTAATCAAAGAAGTTGAAAATTTGTAATTGACTCAAAAAAGTAGAAAGCTTAATCTATTCTTATAACTGAATCAATATTTTTTTTCTTGCACACTAATACTGCATTTGTCCATAAACTAATTTTCCTCATGATTTCATGCTTTAGAAATGTCCTCACTTACCTGAGTTGATGCACGTGAAGATTCTGCATCTTCTGAAGGCAATTCCGGGAGACGCGAGAGTGGTGGTCCTCTTGCACTCGTCCAGCCATGTTGTGGAGAGTCCCACTCAAATGATCCTTCTGCCTCTGAGCCTGAGACCACATGACCCTGAGTGTGTGTGGAGTCTGCAGGGCCTCCCTCCAGTGCCTCCGAGTCAGATGACCCTGTGCCCTTTTGACCAAAAACACCTCTGAAACTGGCTCTTGAACGATGTGCATTTACCAGATCTAAGGCAGAATTTGGCCGTGAATCTCCAGAGGTGATGGAATAGTCAGAGTAAGTTGTCTTAAAGGTGTATGGGTTTGGCTTTGATGCAAATTTCGTCACCTCTTCATCCATTTCTAACATGGAGGACTTGAGGTCGTCCAGCTCATGCTCAATATCATCCAGGTAGGTGAAAGTCTTGCAAGCCAGATCGTCACGCACAGAAACATCCAGTGACATTTCAGAGCATTCTGATGGTGCAAAGTCTGACAAATTTGAGCAGACTGAATCTTCTCTTTTAAAGGTAAATCTTTTGGACCCTTGGGGCGAGGTAACAAAGTCTGACATGTTGGAAGCAATTGAATTATCACGGGAGATTGACCCATGGCAGCCTCTGTGTCGCATCTTTTCCATGAGGTCACTCAGTGAGGCACTTGAGATGTTGGTGCTGAGGTGGCTCTCTTCCTCTCCTTCAGGCTGCAGTCTGTTAGCACAGACATTATCAAAGTATAAAAATCAGAAAGTATTCATCTATTTGCTGTCTCATCTAATAATGTTATAATGGATGAATAATTAACTATTGATATAATCTTGTATGTCACATGATACCACTAAACTGACAAATGCCTGAAATGTGTCAAAAATGCACTCTGCTTTCCAAATTTGACATAATTCAGTACAACTGATGGTGTTACAATATCGCATGAAGTCTTTAGATAGCAATATAGAAAGGCCATCTTAGCTTACCTACTGTCTACCAGCCAGTCTTCCTGATCACGGGTCTGTGAGGATCGCAGTGCTGAACCACACTGATGACGTCTCTTACCAACCTTTGGGGATGAACAACTAGCATGAGAAATGGTCTAATAGAAAAAATAGCAAAAGGAATCATCTCATGCATAACTCAGAAGAGTATGGAAGAGGGGAAGAATAATGTCAGTTCAGTATTTCCGCTTTGGAATAATGGCTTTTAAGAAAGAAGAGAAGGTAATGAGGTCAATGAAAAATTAGTCATCTTGCAGATTGGTGGGAAGGATCTGTTAAGAGGTCTGAATGGATGAACATAGATGTATACTTAACCAAATAAATATATACATATATATATACTTTATATATATATATATATATATATATATATATATATATATATATATATATATATATATATATATACATACATATATATATATATATATATATATATATATATATGCATATATATATGCACACATAACACACACACACACACACACACACACACACACACACACACACACACACACACACACACACACACACACACACACACACACACAACATATATATATATATATATATATATATATATATATATATATATATATATATATATATGTATATATGTATATATATGTATATATATGTATATGTATATATAATATATATATATATATATATATATATATATATATATATAATATATATATATATATATATATATATATATGTATGTATGCATGTAACATTCATGTACATAATGTATGCACTATGATGCGTGCATGCAGGATGGCGGCACCTCCCCCCCCCCCCTCACCTGCCCCTTTCCGGGCGTCTCCGAGAGCCGTCGCCGAGGTGTCGAGTGAGCTCCTTCACCTGCGGCAGGTGGGCGCTGGTGGGCGCGCCGTGGGCGGGGGACGACTCCGAGGAACACCAGTCGTCCTGCAGGGGATGCTGGCCCGTGCCCTGGCGCTTCGCCGCGTGCCTGCGCGGAGGGAGGGTGCGTGAGCAAATGGAAAAGCTACTCGGGGACACGCTTTTCATGATGAATTTCATTTATTCTAAGGTCATTCTAAACTGCACAGAATAAGAAAGAAAGGAATATAATCCGATGAAAAGAAAGAAAGGAGTATATTCCCGTCTGTGCCCTAGTTGTTTGCTTACTTGGACTCCGTCTTGTGCTTCTTTGCCACCACAGACGCGTTGGGCGCTGCCGTCGAGCCTCGGCCGCCGCCGCCGCCGCCCGGGGCTCTCCCATGGCTTGGAGTCAACTGTGGAGGAGCAACACAAAGCTGAGCCAGTCTTGCGACGCGCAATCCAATTCTAACGCAATTTACAATGCTCTCAGCTAAAGTGTGGTCCCAGTGCAAAGGATCAGAGGACGTACCTGGTTGCGATGGAGCTCCGAGGACCTGTGCTTCCTGCGAACAACGCGCTTGTGGCCGCCGAAAAGCTCGACGTCCGAATCCTCGTCTGTCGGCAAGCTGTTCTCGCCCGAGGAAGAACCCTGAGGAACAAGGGCATTTGTGACGCTTTGCTGAGGCAGTGAGGACGTGCCTGTGCCCACTTTTCCACATGCTTAGATCTTTGACGAAACGAACATAAGTATGCAACTGGTACAACTGTCTCTCTCCATTCGCACAAATACGTATTGACTCGCACTTACCACATCGCCGGCAGAGATGGAGGCACTGGCGTCGGCGAGGTAGTGGTGCGCGAAGACCTCGCTCACTTCGCTCACTTCACTGCTGACGAGGGACAGGTCCTCGCCTGGCCCCTCCCCGCAGGGACTGTCTGGCCCGAAGTACTTGCCCTGAAATTGGCAGCACTGAATTACTGTCCAGCGCCATCATGGGAGTGCAGCTTATGGCAGAGATAAGAAACGGAATCCGAATCAATAACGTGTATTCCTGCACACAATGGACAGTATCCAATACGGTGTTAGATTCAACATATGCAACACTCAATGACATTATAAAAGCACACGGTTTCTAAGTGCACTACGACATCTATCTAATACACTATTCTGAGTTAGTGTCGCACATTCGATTACACTCAAGGCACGCCTTATCTGCCCCGTCTTCTAAGCCCATTTTCCCTTCCATTATTAGAACACACAGATCACCCTCTGCCGCATTCAGCACTCAACACCACTCTCCACTAACCACTAAAAGTTTGACGACGAATTCGCGGCCCAGTTCAATCAGATGCTGTAAGAGAACAGAAGCAGGTGTAGGAACTGTAAATTAGAATATTTTTTTTTCCAGACACAGAATATAAAACCTACTACGGCGTTTGTTCACATTGGGCGAGGCGACCCAATGCATATTCTTATACAAACGGACACGCATATACACAGAAATAAAAGCATATCTTATCTATCTGATATACACTTACCTATCTACCCGGTAGATATGCAAGTCTAGACTGATGGCTATGTATTCACTTCTGTGTAGATGCATGTCCGCATCTATGACACTCACTGGGTCAGGCCTCGCACAATCATAACAAACCGGCCGCTAGACATTGCTGGACGCGTAGAACTGCCTGAGAATGCCTGAATACCTTTATAAACACGCTGACACCTTCATACAAGGACCCCAGAGACACGCGTCCTTACAGCACCCCCACGCAACCCTACAGACTGTAGCCTACCAATAATAACACAATGCATAATGGCGCGGCGTAGATCTTCGTCGAGCCCCAAACACCAGCGCGTTTCGAGTAAATGGGGAAAGCCGAGGTTCTTGCACGAAGCGAGCACGCCGAGTTGGGCGAGTCTCTTCCTCTCCGTCTCTCCCTCATCGTCATCGTTGTTTTCATCGTCTTGTTCTTCTCCCTTTGCTCATTTTTACGACTTTTCTCCTTTTCTTCTTCCTCCTCCTCCATTCCTACTACTCCTACTTCTACTCTTACTACTACTGCAACTGTTATGGTGCGTTCGGAACTGCTCGTCTATCTCGTCCAGACCAGTTGGACGAGATGTTTTGACCGTTCGGAACCTCCACTATCTCGTCCCGGACAAGTAGTCGAGCTCGTCCAACTCGCCCTCCTGCGAAGGTGGCCGAGCAGGACGAGATGACGTCACAATAGGATTTGTATGTAAACATTGACAGTTGCAGGTAACCACAAGATATTGGTGGGTAATTTTATGACCCTTAATTGGTGTTATCAAAGGATATTTTTGTGTTTGTCAGTTGCAGGTAAGTTAAATATGCATAAAATAAGTTACAAAACCTATTCAGCGTGTAAATAAAGACACCGGTATGAAAAAAAAAACAATGTTTACATTCGAGCCGGTTGCATTCTGGGCAGAAAGGGTCTTGGAGGTTCCGAACGCGGCCCACTTGTCCTGCTGGTTCTGGACAAGGTGTCTGGACGAGCAAGACGAGCAGTTCCGAACGCTACTACTACTGCTTCTTCTTCTACTACTACTACTGTTATTGTCATTGTTACTGTTGCTACTAATTCTTCTTCTCCTTTCTCTTTTTCTTTTTCTTTCTTTTCACTTTCTTTCTTCTCTTCCTTCTTTCTCTTGCTTCTTTCCTCTTTCTTCTTCCCTCCTTCCTCCTTTCTCCTCTCTTCTCCCTATCCCCGTCCCCTTCCTCCCTTCTCCCTTCTCCTTTTCCCTTTCCCCCTCAGTCCCTTTCCCTTCCCATTCCATCAAATTCCACTCTCTTCCCTCCCTCCCTTCCTCCCTCCTTCCTACTCCTCGCTCCTCCTTTTCCCCTCCCTTTCCTCCTCCCTCCCTCCCTCTCCCCCTCCTTCCCTCGCCTCCCCCCCCTCCTTCCCTCACCCCTCTTTCCCTTCCCTCCTTCCCTCCGTCCCTTTCCCCCCCCTCCTCCCTCCTTCCCTCCCCTCCCTCCTTCCCTCGCCCCCCTTCCTCCCTCCTTCCCTTCCTCCCTCTACCCCTCCTTAACCCTCTTCAGCCCTTTCCCTCTTCCATCCCTCCCTCCCCCACCCTTCCCTCCCCTCCCTCCCTCCCGCCCCTCTTAACCCTCCTCAGCCCCCCCCTTCCTCCCCTCCCTTCCTCCCTCCTCCCTCCTTAACCCCCCCTCACCCCCTTCAACCCCCCGTCCCACCAACGCCCTGCTCCTCCTTACGTGAATAAGCGCGGGGTCCTCGTCGTCCAAGTCCTCGAAGTCCTGCACGAGGTCGTCCTCCAGCAGCGAGGCGAGGATCCCCCTCGGGCGCCGCTGCGGGGGGGAGGGCGAGTGGGTGGGCGAGGGCGGGGGCGACGAGGGGCCTCCGCCGCCGCTCCGCCAGTGCTCCCACAGCTTCCAGCACACCAGGGACCCGACGCCCACCAGGAAGATCACGCTGCCCGCCCGGACTGAGGGGGAGAGAGGGGGGGTCAAACAGAGGTCTCATGGGGGGGGGGTGATGATGATGATTGCATGAATGATGATGAATGATGGATGATGATGATCATGATAGTCAATTATAGTAACAATAATGATAATAATGTTAATTATAATAATAATAATGATAATGTTAGTGATAATGATGATTGATAATAATAATAATAATAATACTAATAATAATAATATAATAATAATAATAATAAAATAATTAATAATAGTGTAGTAATAATAATAGTAATAATAATAATAATAATAATAATAATAATAATAATACAATAACAATAATAATAATAATGATAACAACAACAGTAATACGGATTATAACAAATAACAAGATTATCAATGATAATGATTTCAACAAGAACAACAAGAATAATAACAATGATAATCATAATGTCAATGCTGTTAATAAAAACAATATTAATAATAAAACAACCACAACAACAATATTAATAATAATAATAATAATGTGAACAACAATAATAATGATAATGATAATAATAAGATAAGAACAACAATAACAATAATGACAATAACAATCATAACAATAATGTTGATAATAACAACATCTGAGCATGACCACATGCGCCTAATTCTCTCTCTCTCTCTCTCTTTCTTTTCTCTCTCTCTCTCTCTCTCTCTCTTCTCTCTCTCTCTCTCTCTCTCTCCTCTCTCTCTCTCTCTCTCTCTCTCTCTCTCTCTCTCTCTCTCTCTCTCTCCTCTCTCTCACCACACACACACTTCCTCTCACTCTCTCTCTCTCACTCCCTCTTCTCTCTCTCTCTCTCTCTCTCTCTCTCTTATCCTCTATTTCCCTCCCTCTCTCTCTCTCTCTCGCCCACACACTTCCTCTTACTCCCCCTTCCTCTCTCTCTCCTTTCTCACTTCCTCTCACTCCCCCTTCCTCTCTCTCTCTCTCTATTTATCCATCTATTCTCTCCCTCCTTAGACCCCGCTCCCCGCAGAGCCCCTGGCGCTCCGAGCCGGACCGTCAGCGCGGCGGCACCATTCGCGGCGCATCGACTGCTTCCCAAAATCCATACCTCCTCGGTGCCAACGTCAGTGTGATTCCTTAGTGCCACTACAAACCCACATCCCTTCAGTGGCACTACCTGTCGCTATAGCAACCGGCGGCATCTATATTTAGTGCCTCTTCGCTGCAAATCATCCGTGAAAGAGGTCATTCCGCGCCGTGTGTGACATGACCTCTTGGTGCGATTATAATTAATTAAATAAAAAGCATACTCTCCGGCGCTCCACTCGCATGACTGACCAAAAAGCTCCCAAGTCCAAGCGAGAGGTATCGCCCTCTTCTTTTTTACTCTTTTCTTCAATTTCTCTAGTTCATCTGCGATCTAAAATACGTCCATAGCCTCTCGGGTCGACTAAATACACCTCCACGGCCGCACCCTCGAAAAAAAAAGGTATGAATGAGAACTGGAGAACACTTCTCATGAAGAATGAAGACTGGCTCCTCCTCAGCGTCTGGTCCCGCTACACAACCGTCCTCTCAAATGACGCTAACCCGGCCTTCAATTCCCCTAATTCCCCTAATTACGGTTCCTCATTCGAGCTCCCCGCCGCGCATTCCGCTCCCGGCGACGACCACGAGCGGCGTGAGGGGGACGACCGCTCCTCCAGACCACGACTTCTTGGGACGACCCGGGCACGGAGGAAGGGGGAGCGAGAGGAAAGCAAGCAGGGGGCGGGGAGAGAGAGGAGTGGAGAAAGGGAGAGTGAGGAGTGGGAGAAAGGGAGAGAGAGGAGTGGGAGAAAGGGAGAGTAGGAGCAGGGCGATGGGAGAGGAGGAAGGGGAGGGAGCGAGAGGGAAAAGCAAGCAGGAGGTGGGGAGAGAGAGGAGTGGGAGGAAAGGAGAGTGAGGGCAGGGCGATGGAGAGGAGGGGTGGGGAGAGGGTGAGGAGGAGAGGGAGGGGAAAGGAGTGGGAGAAGGTAGGGAGAGGGAGATAGAGCAGGGCGATGGGAGAGGAGGGGAGGAGGAGGGTGGGGGGGAGAGGGAGCAGGCGAGGAAGTGGAGAGAGGAGGGTGAGGGATGGGAGGAGGGAGAGGAGGGTGGGAGAGGAGAGTCAGTGAGCAGCAGCGATTGGGAGGGGCGAGGGTGGAGGGAGAGGGAAAGGAGGGTGGCGGAGAGGGAGAGGGGAGAGGGGGCGAGAGGAGAGGGGAGGGGCCGGGCCAGGAAAAGCCAACGTCCATAGTCACGGGCGCCAGCCAGCAGGCTGACCTTACATCGACCTCCTCATTGCGTGGCGGAGGAGGGGAGACGCGAGGGGGTGGGGTCAGAGGGGGGGCCAGTGGGGTTGGGGTACAGAGGGGGCGCCAGTGGGTTGGGGTCAGAGGGGGGGTCAGAGGGATGGTGGGTGAGAGGGAGGGGTCAGTGGGGAGTTGGGTCCAGAAAGGCGAACCCATTGGGAAGGTGGGGTCAGACGGGAGGGGCCAAGTTAGGGTAAATGGTGAGGTCAAGATGGAGGATGAGACGAGTACAGAGGGAGGGGCCAGATGAGGGAAAAAGTAGCTGAGCACCACGAGCTACACACACCACACGAACAGAGGCAACACACACCACAGGAACACCGACACACACAGTACCCACGGCAGCCGAACGGCACGGACACACTAGGAAAATAAAAAGGTAGGAAGGAGTACACAAAGGAGGAAGAGGAAAAGTCAAGTGAAAAGACAGGAAAAACAACCACACCACAACAGGTGGGCAAGTTCAGAGAGGAGAAGGAGCCAAAGTGAGGAGGGAAAGAAAATGAGGAGATCAAGAGAGCGAGAGAGATCAAACAAGCTGTGGGGTGCGTCAGGAGAGGGACGGGGCCAAGTGGGGTAGGGTCAGAGGGAGGGCCAGTGGGGTTGGGTCAGTAGGAGGGGCCAGTGAGGTGGTTGGCGGTCAGAGGAGCGGGCGTTCCAGCTTGGGGTTCGGGGTCAGAGGGAGGGGCCTCCATTGGGGTGGCGCGTCAGAGGCGAGCGCTCAGTGCAATCCACATACCAGGGAAGGGGTGAGAGGAGGGGCCAGTGGGGGTGGGTCAGAGGGAGGGCGCCAGTGGGGGTGGGCCGTCAGAGGGCTCCAGGGGTCATGGGAGGTTGGGCAGAGGATGGGTCAGATGGCGTCGGTGGGGGTCAGAGGGAGGGGCCAGTGGAGCGGGTGGGTCAGAGCGGAGGGGCCGAGTGGGGTGGTCAGAGGGATGCGGGACCTGGCTGCCATGACCTCAGTTGGTGGGTCGTAGAGGGAGGGGTCAGAGATGGGAGATGGGTCAGTGGGGGTGGCGACGGGTCAGAGAGAGGGGCCAGTGGGGGGTGGGGTCAGGGAGGGGCCCAGTTGAGGGGTGGGGTCAGAGGAAGGGGTCAGTGGGGGTTGGGTCAGAGGAGGCCATTTAGGGAAAGGTGGGGTCAGAGGAAGGGTCAGTGGGGGAGGAAGGGTGAGAGGGATGGAGCCAGGGTGAAACGGTGGGGTAGAGGCAAGAGGTCAGTGAAAGGAAAGGTGGGGTCAGAGGGAACCCGCCCAGTGGAGGCAAGGATCACGGGAGTCAGAGGGAGGGGCCAGTGGGTTGGGGTCATAGGAGGAGCAAGTGCAGGGGGTAGGGTCAGAGGGAAAAGGGTAGTAGTAGGAGGTGGGGTCAGAGAGAAGGGACGCCAAATTGGAGCAGGATGAGGTCAGGAGGCAAAGGGTCATTGGAGAGGGAGGGGTAAGAGAGGGAGGGGACCACGTTGTGGAGAAAGGTGTCAGAGGACAGGAGGCCAGTGGAGGACTGGATAGGAACGGATTCAGAGGAAAAGGAGTCAGTTGGTAAAAAAGGAAACATAAACAGAGCAGGTCAGAGGAAAAAGGACGTAGTGGGCAGGTAGGGATACAGAAAGGAGGGCCAGTGAGGGAAAGGTAGGGTCAGAGGAGGGGGGCCAGTGGGAGGAAGGATGGGTCAGAGGGAGGGGCCAGTGGAGGGTGAGAAGGTTCAGAGGAGGGGTCAGAGGAAGGGGTTCAGTGGCAGGGATGGTGAGGGTCACAGAGAGAAAAAGGCACGAGTAGAGGGGTAGGTCAGAGAGGAGGAGGCCATTGGAGGACAGGAGGCCAGATTGGGGGCGGGGTCAGAGGGGGAGGGGCCACTGGGCGGGGACAAGGGCGAGGCGAATCGCATGTCAGGGAGGGTGAAAACGAGGAGAGAAAAAATGTAGAAGCGACCAGAGTGCAGATGCACAGCAAAGAAAAGCAGAGGGACAGATGGAAATCAATTGGGCGGCGGTGCGAGGAGGCTCGTCCAGCCCCGGGCGTGAACGCAGATCCTCCCCCTCGAATCGGCCAGCGTGCGTGCGTGACAGGTTCGTGAGCGCGGGCCCCTGGGCGGGTGGGCGCCCCTCGGGTCATTTCACTCCGCCCACGCCGGGAGTACAACGAGACGTCAATAACGCCTCATCCTCCTGCTGCCGCCTCGTCTGCCCCCGTCCTCCCCCCTCCCCCCTCCTCCCCCCCCCACAAACGACCACTGGCGGGCCGCAGAAGCCGATTCCGCCACTGCCTGTTCCCCCGCAGGATCTGTGGCTGCGTCCGGGCTGCCGGAATCCTGCGCTCCCTGCGTCCTTCGGCCCGACCGGCTTTGGCTTCGCTCCTTCGGCCCGACCGGGCTTCGCTCCTTCGGCCGACCGGCTTTGGCTTCGCTCCTTCGGCTCCGGCTTTGGCTTCGCTCCTTCGGCTCGACCGGCTTCTGCTTCGCTCCCTTCGGCCGACCGGCTTTCGCTTCGCTCCTTCGGCCCGACCGGCTTTGGCTTCGCTCCTTCGGCCCGACCGGCTTTGGCTTCGCTCCTTCGGCCCGACCGGCTTTCGCTTTCGGGCCGACCGGCTTTTTCGCTTCGCTCCTTCGGCCCGACCGGCTTTCGCTTCGCTCCTTCGGCCCGACCGGCTTTCGCTTCGCTCCTTCGGCCCGACCGGCTTTCG
>NW_020872849.1:412333-422333 GCF_003789085.1 Penaeus vannamei
TATCTGAAGGTATTAATGTTATCATTATCCTCATACTAACATCACTGTGTGTGTGTGTGTGTGTGTTTGTTTGTGTGTGTGTGTGTGTGTGTGTGTGTGTGTGTGTGTGTGTGTGTGTGTGTGTGTGTGTGTGTGTGTGTGTGTGTGTGTGTTGTGTGTGTGTGTGTGTGTGTGTGTGTGTGTGTGTGTGTGTGTGTTGAGAGAGAGAGAGAGAGAGAGAGAGAGAGAGAGAGAGAGAGAGAGAGAGAGAGAGAGAGAGAGAAGAGAGAGAGAGAGAGAGAGAGAGAGAGAGAGAGAGAGAGTGAGTGAGAGTGAGGAGTGAGTGATGAGTGAAGTGTGTGTGTGTGTGTGTGTGTGTGTGTGTTGTGTGTGTGTGTAGAGAGAGAGAGAGAGAGAGAGAGAGAGAGAGAGAGAGAGAGTGAGAGAGAGTATGTGTGTGTAGTGTGCGTTGCGTGTGCGTGTCCTTATCCGTATTCGTGTCCGTGTCCGTGTATACATCATGCACACATACTGGGCAATGATAATGAATTAGAATTGATATCACCGCATCTCTCTGACATCCCCATTGTCATTACCAACACCAAGATCACTCTTACCATCGCCATTATCAACGCAGGAGTCAATTCCGCCTGAACGGTCCTCCCCTTCAATCCAATCTATCACCAATCTCTCCTCTCTTAATAACCCAATCTCTAATCCACCCGTGCCCAACCCATGGCCATCGTGACCTTTGACCCAGCAGTACTTACAGCACGGACAGGTCGCGGCCGTCTCGAGAATGTGGTAGACAAAGCAAAAGATCTTGTCCTCGGCCAGCATCCCTCATGCTTCCATCGCCAAGGAGATGAAAAATTAGATAAAAGAGGTAGATAAAGAATAAAACTCGATTGAGAATAATTAACGAACACGGGAATCGGCGCCTTCGCTTTTAGGTCTGAAACAAACTGGAAATTTTATCCGGTCACTTATTGCTGTTTTTCCTCTTCCTCTCTTTCTGTCTTTTTTTTTTTTCCCTTGTATCTCTTCCTTCCCTTCTCTGCTTCTCTTCTCTCTTCTTACTTAATTGTATCCCTTCCTGCTCTCTTCCTCTCTCTTTCTTTCTGTTTCCTCTTCCTCTCTTTCTGTCTTTTTATTTTTTTCCCTTGTATCTCTTCCCTTCCCTTCTCTGCTTCTCTTCCTCTCTCTTACACTTATTTCTGTTTTTCCTCTTCCTCTCTTTCTGTCTTTTTTTAAATTTTTCCCTTGTATCTCTTCCCTTCCCTTCTCTGCTTCTCTTCCTCTCTCTTACACTTATTTCTGTTTTTCCTCTCTCTCTTCTGTCTTTTTTTAATTTTTTTCCCCTTGTATCTCTTCCCTTCCCTTCTCTGCTTCTCTTCCTCTCTCTTCACTTATTTCTGTTTTTTCCTCTTCCTCTCTTTCTGTCTTTTTATTTTTTCCCTTGTATCTCTTCCCTTCCTTCTCTGCTTCTCTTCTCTCTTACACTTATTTCTGTTTTTCCCTCTTCCTCTCTTTCTGTCTTTTTTTTTATTTTTCCCTTGTATCTCTTCCCTTCCCTTCTCTGCTTCTCTTCCTCTCTCTTACACTCGCCTTTTCTCTCGTCTCTCTCACTCTCTCTCTCTTTCCCTCAATTCACTGTTCTTTCTGTCTTCTTCCTTTCCTTTCCGCTATTTTTCTTTTAGGTTTTCCCCTTTTCTCTCACTGTTTGTCATCTGTCCTTTTTTTCTTCACTTCCTTTCTCTCCCTCTGTTTTTTCTCTCTCTCTCTCTGTCTCTCACAATTGCACTCGTCTCAATCTGCCCACTGTTCTCTTCCCTCTCTCCTTCTCTCCTTCACTCCCTTCCTCTTGTTTCTTTCTCTCTTCCTCTCACTTTATCCCCCAACTCGCTCTGTTCCTTTCAACTCGTGGTTTCTGTTCTTCGGAAGTTCTACACTAATTGATCTTTCATCATTATTCTTCCCTTTCCTCTTTTTCTCTCTCCTTTTTTCCTTCCTTTCGCTGTCTCCTTCGCACGAGTTAAAAGGGATCTTAATACCACGCCGCTCAGCAGTCGAACACAATGAATCGTATCTCTGCACTTCCTGTTATCGTGATTGGTAATTGCTATCGCCGAGGCCTGAGCCCCGCCGCCCGCCGAACCGCACTCACCGCAACGCCGTCCATCTCATATTTCGACACATTTCCTTTTCCTGTCCACTGGCTGATAAATTACTGATAGACCCTCTGATTACTAAATAAATAATAAATTACTAATGACTAAATGAATAACTCGCGAAGGAGAGCCACAACTCGCGAAGGAGAGCCATAAAAAAAACGGCGACGCTGACGGAGTAGTAGCGCGCCGGGCGACCTGGCTCACCCGCGCGCCCGTGACGGCTAATTAGCCTCGACTTCGTAACAAAGCTAAACCAGGTAAAGCCGTTGACAAGCGCGCCCACGATCGTCCCTCTGGGCGGCTGGCAGCACCGGACAGCGGCGGAAGTAACTGTGCCAAGCGCGGATTTCGACGTCGGTCCACCTGCCCCACCTGCCCCACCTGCCCACCTGCCCACCATGCCATCACGGCGAACCCTAGGCCGCTCGTGACGTCACAAAGACCTCTAAGTGGCAGGGTTCTCCGATGCGATCTTCTCTCTGAAGGACGGTGCGACACTGATGCTGACACTGACGAGGCTGGAGGCGCGGGGGGGGGGGGGGACAAGGAGGTGACGTCATCCACAGTACCCTTGTCTCTCTTTTCATCGGAAGACGGAGGAGTTGGGCCGCGCGAGAGATAGCAGGAAGGGTAGGCGCCGATACGTTATCGGGACCTGCACAGGCGCTCAGCTAGCGCCCTCTCCAATTTTATCACCTGTTCATTCTCTCACGCCCCCCACCTCCCTCTCTCTCTCTCTCTCTCTCTCTCTCTCTCTCTCTCTCTCTCTCCCTCTCTCTCACTCACTCCTCTTCCTCTCCCTCTCCTCTCCCTCCTTCCTCCCTCTCCCTCCCCTCTCCTCTCTCCTCCCTCTACTCTCTCCCTCTCTCTCTCCCTCCCTCCTCCCTCCCTCTCCCTCTCCTCTCCTCCCTCCTCCCTCTCACTCACTCCCTCCCTATCCATCCCTCCCCTCTCTCTCTCTCCCTCCCTCCCTCCCTCTTCCTCCCCACCTCTCCCTCCTCTCTCCTCCTCCCTCTCTCCTCTCTCTCCCTCCCTCTCCTCCCTCTCCCTCTCTCTCTCACTCCTCACTCTCCACTCTCTCCCTCTCTCCCTCTCCTCCTCCACTCACAAGCAGGTTGGCAACAGACTGAACACAGACGGAGAGCGGGGCGTCTTCCCGCTTCTCTTCGTCATCGGAACTCCCTCCTCGCGAGTGACTCATCCGGCCGTTTGCAGTACTAATAGTCAGTCACTTTCCTAAGTATTGTGTTTGTACTTGGCTTTACAGTGTAATAACTTTGTATGGGGTACTAAATATTGTGTTTATCCTTGGCTTTACATTCTAATAACTTTCGTATGGGTATTCTCTTTATTCCTAAATATTGTGTTTATCTTGGCTTTACATTCTAATAAACTTTGTATGGGTATTCTTCTCTTTATTCCTAAATATTGTGTTTATACTTGGCTTTACATTCTAATAACTTTGTATGGGTATTCTCTTTATTCCTAAATATTGTGTTTATATTTGGCTTTACATTCTAATAACTTTGTATGGGTATTCTTCTCTTTATTCCTAAATATTGTGTTTATATTTGGCTTTACATTCTAATAACTTTGTATGGGTATTCTTCTCTTATTCCTAAAATATTGTGTTTATATTGGCTTTACATTCTAATAACTTTGTATGGGTATTCTTCTCTTTATCCCTAAATGCTTGGCTTTACATTCTAATAACTTTGTATGGGTATTCTTCTTTATTCCTAAATATTGTGTTTATCCTTGGCTTTACATTCTAATAACTTTGTATGGGTATTCTTCTCTTTATTCTTAAATATATCCTTGGCTTTACATTCTAATAACTGGCTTGGCTTTACATTCTAATAACTTTGTATGGGTATTCTCTTTATTCCTAAATATTTGTGTTTATACTTGGCTTTACATTCTAATAACTTTGTATGGGTATTCTCTTTATTCCTAAATATTGTGTTTATCCTTGGCTTTACATTCTAATAACTTGTATGGGTATTCTCTTTATTCCTAAATATTGTGTTTATACTTGGCTTTACATTCTAATAACTTTGTATGGGTATTCTTCTCTTTATTCCTAAATATTGTGTTTATATTTGGCTTTACATTCTAATAACTTTGTATGGGTATTCTTCTCTTTATTCCTAAATATTGTGTTTATCCTTGGCTTTACATTCTAATAAATGGGTATTCTCTTTATTCCTAATATTGTTTATACTTGGCTTTACATTCTAATAACTTTGTATGGGTATTCTCTTTATTCCTAAATATTGTGTTTACTTTACAAATAACTTTGTATGGGTATTCTCTTATACTTGGCTTTACATTCTAATAACTTTGTATGGGTATTCTTCTCTTTATTCCTAAATATTGTATTTATACTTGGCTTTACATTCTAATAACTATTCTCTTTATTCCTAAATATTGTATTTATACTTGGCTTTACATTCTAATAACTTTGTATGGGTATTCTCTTTATCCTTCTAAATATTGTGTTTATCCTTGGCTTTACATTCTAATAACTTCGTATGGGTATTCTTCTCTTTATTCCTAAATATTGTTGGCTTTACATTCTAATAACTTTGTATGGGACTTTATAACTTGGCTTCACATTCTAAATAATACTTCTCTTTATTCTTAAATATATTTATACTTGGCTTTACATTCTAATAACACTTTATAAAGTACACACAAAGGCAACCATGATTTACCTCACTGCACTAATGTAGATTTCATAAATTTTACATCAAAATAATTATGGAAAAAATATTACTCTTTGCTATATGCTTATTATACGTATTTTCCCCTAGACTTTTCATATTTGCTCTTTTATATATATCAACATAAGTCAACACAAAGAAAGGCATATTTTATCATATTACACAAACTTATATCTAATAAACTATAAACAAAAATAAAGTGCATAGAAATTAGATGGTTCTTTATTCATACGTAAAATACGTATATTTCTCCAATCTTTTCACATATATATTATTTCTTTGGTGTTTCTTAAAAAATATCAATATTATAGTTCCATGCAAAAAATAAAACAAATGAATAAATAAACAACAAAGAATATGGACGCACATGAATATATCAATCAATAACAAAATAACCAAACGAATATATAACATAAAAAATTGTTAATTAATCAATAAAATAACTTTCAAAAAGTCCCGCTCCTATTTTATACGAGGGACCCCTGACCTCGAAGCTCCGGGTCCCGCCAAATCGCAAGGCGCGAAAAATTCAAACCCTGAAACAAGCAACAGCCTAATTACACGAGACTCACCTCCTCAAACCCACTCCGGCCTTAGTGTGTGCGCCTCCCACCTCGCACACACACGCACGCACACCTCCTCCTCGCCCAATAAAATTTGCTTAAGGTCAAAAACGGATTTTCGGATAAAGCGGGGGCTTATTCCCAACGGGCTTATTACTCGAACCACTCCGGGAAGAGCGAGCCTGCCAATTTGCCTTAGTCGTCCGGAAATTGGGTGACGTAACAAGGTTGCCTAATGGGTAATGCCGGCCCTGTTCTGCTCCTTATAAAAGTGTGAGTGAGTGAGTGAGTGAGTGTGTGTGTGTGTGTGTGTGTGTGTTGTGTGTGTGTGTGTGTGTGTGTGTGTGTGTGTGTGTGTGTGTGTGTGTGTGTGTGTGTGTGTGTGAGTGAGCGTGCGTGCGTGCGGAATGGGTGTTTGGGTGTGTTGTGTGCGTGTTTGTCCGTAATCCCTTGAGCATGACTGCGATCTCCATCCCCGATCCAGAAGGGCCACGTCAGCTGTCAGCTGTTTTTTCCTCCAGCCTCCCCTCCTAGCCCCTTCCCCTCATCCTATCTCCCCCCCCCCATCCTCCCCGTCGCTTCCCAAGGACCGGCGCCAGTTCCCGCTCCGGTTTTGACGTCCGAGCGCCGGTTACTGGGAGGGGGGGGGATTCGTCACACTGGTGGAACGATCGATAACCGAGGGAAGGAGGGAGGAAGGGTGAGGAGGGGAAAGTAGGAAGATACGAAGGGAGGGGGGAGGGGGAGATGAAGAGGGAAGGCGACAGCGTGGGAGGATGGGAGGGGAGTGAGGGAAAGAAAGGAAAGAAGAGAGAGAAGAGGGAGAAGGAGGGAAGTAAGGAAGTGAGGAAGGGAGGGAAGTAAGAAGGAAGTGGAAGGCAAGCGAAAGGAAGGAAGGAGGAGGGAAGAAGAAGGAAGTGGAAGGCAGGCGAAAGGGCGCCTCCAGTCACGCGGCGCTTCGGGAGTTGCGAGAGGAGGACGTGACGGCTTCGCGAAGGCCAAGCGGCGCGTGAACTTCGGCGGCGCTCCGACTGCTCGTGCGAACCTCGAGTGGTTCTTCCTGCTCACGACCCGGGCCGGCGCGGAGAAAAGGGTCACGACACGTTCGCAAAGCCTCCTGCCGTTGAAATGGCGTTCGGGGCAAGAACGTGAGCTGCGTCGTGCCTCTCGCAAGCGAAGGAAAATGGCACTCGGACAGCAATGAGACGGAGGGAGAAAGTGCCAGGAAACCTGTGAACTGCCAGTCGTTTCAACCCGGCAGTCCAGCAGGTTCTGCATAACTCCCACCCTCCTGACGCCAATTCTCGCCGTCTGCCACCGACTCCCCGCCCACTCACAGCGAGGCGCTTGGGCGGACCTTGCTTCTGGCACCGAGAGGCGGCGTCCAGCGATCGACCCTCAGAACCGAAACCCGAACGGAGCCTCCGACGAGCCCGAGCCTGAACCCCGCGCCAGACCCGAGTCCGACCCGAAGGCCTCCTCCGCTCAGCTCGTGGTTCGCCGTCGAGCGCGAAGAACCAGCCTCACCTTCCTGCAGCAGGAGCGAGGGCGCCACCGGGACCTCCCACGGCGAGCCGTTCCTCCAGGAGTACCGCTCCTCCCCCGTGGGGACGCCGAGGCCGATGACAGTCATGCCAGGCTCCAGGGTCATCGCCGACCGCTTGCGCCTGCCCGCCCGCTGTGTGGTGGGGCCTCGCCGTCGCCCGCTGACTGCGCGTGCTGCTGCTGTGTTGCGCTCCGGCCGGCGGCTTTGTTGATTGCAATCTGCACTCGCTCTTGGGGCTTGCCGAGAAGTCGCTTGCACTCGCAGAGGGCGTCGCGGGCGGATTTCAGGTCTACGTTCGGATTCACGTCACATACCTTGTCCATCTACGTATATATCGCGTATCACCACAACAAGATTCGCGCGCACCGACCTCCGCGACACTGAGAAACGCCAGCGCGGTGCAGGACCCGAGTTGCGTCGGTCCAATCAATCTGTCCGCCAGGGTATGTGTGCGACCTGCCTCCGAGCTCAGGATGCCTCGCTCTCCCTCGCCCAAGGAGCTTCTGACACTGATCAGGTGGCAACCGCCCGCGGCACCGCCTCCCCTCCCCCTCTGTCCTTCTCCCCTCCCCCCCCTTGTCCTTCCTCCCCTCTCCCCCCATGTCCTTCCTCCCCTTTCCTCCAATCCCCCATCCATCCGCCCTTTCCGTCCTTCCACCTGCTTACTCACCGTCCTCCCATCCACCTGCTTTCTCTCGCCTTTCTCCTGCTCCTTTCCCCTTCCACCTCTCCGCTCGTCTCACTGCAAGCCTCCTACCTTCTCCATCTCTCACTACTTTCCCAATCTCTCTCTCGCCTTCATTCCTAACTGCATTTCTCAACAAGGAATTCCCTTCCTTTACCTTCAACACAATTAACCTTCCCAACTACCCAGAATTATAAATATCCATCTACATCTATACATACTGGAATAAATACATATAACATATATACAGTATATTCCCCTGGATGTAGCCACCTCCCACCGTCCCCCCCCCTTCTCTCTCTTGTAGCATGTCATCGGTCCAGAAAAAAGGAAAAAAAAAAGTAAATGCTCTGTCATGATCGCCTTTGGAGCGAGCCTGGGCGACGCAAGACACCATGACGATTGGATATTGCACGTGCACGTACTTACTCGTACATACATACGTGTAGAGAGAGAGAGAGGAGAGAAGAGAGGAGTGGGAGAGGGGAACGAGTGGGAGAGGGGAACGAGGGAGGGAGGGAGAGGGGAACGAAGGGAGGGAGTCAGGGAGGTAGACAGGAGAGGGGGAGAGAGGAAGAAAGGAAGAAAGAGGGAGGGGGGAGGGAGGGAGAGGGAGGGAGGGAGGGAGGGAGAGAGAGAGAGAGAGAGAGAGAGAGAGAGAGAGAGAGAGAGAGAGAGAGAGAGGAGAGAGAGAGAGAGAGAGAGAGAGAGAGAGAGAGAGAGAGAGAGAGAGAGAGAGAGAGAGGAGAGAGAGAGAGAGAGAGAGAGAGAGGAGAGAGAGAGAGAGAGAGAGAGAGAGAGAGAGAGAGAGAGAGAGAGAGAGAGAAGAGCGAGAAGAGGAAGAGAAGGAGAGAGAGAGAGAGAGAGAGGAGAGACCAGAGAGAGAGAGGCGAGAGCAGAAAGAGAGAGAGAGAGAGAGAGAGAAGAGAGAGAGAGAGAGAAGAGGAGATACTTGACTTTGCATTACGTAAGTAAATACTGACAAAAAACGCTAAATCATTAATACGTATTATTTTTATAGGATGGGCATTCAAGTTGCAGTGACTCAAGTTTCTCCTCTCTCTCTCTCTCTCCTCTTCCTCTTCATCTTCGCTCTCTCTATCTCCTCCCCTCTCACCGTCATTCTCTCTCGTTCTCGTTTCTCCGCTTCGTTCTCTCGTTCTCTCGTTCTCTCGCTCCCTCGCAGTTCTCGTTCTCTCTCTCCTCTCTCGTTCTCGTTCTTCCTCTCGTCTCTCTCTCGCTCTCGTTCTCTCTCTCGCTCTCGCTCGCTCTCTCTCTCTCTCTTCTCTCTCCTCTCATCCTCTCTCTCTCTCTCTCTCTCTCTCTCTCTCTCTCTTCTCTTCTCTCTCTCTCTCGTTCTCGTTCTCGTTCTCGTTCTCTCTCGTTCTCTCTCGTTCCCGTTCCCGTTTTCCCGCGTTCTCTCCTCTCTCTCGTTCTCGTTTTCGCTCTCTTTCCCTCTCCTCTCTCCCTCTCTCTCCTCTCCCTCTCCCTCTCTTATTCTCTGTGTGTGTGTATGTATGTGTGTGGTGCTTGTGCGTGTGTGCGTGCGATTGTTACATAAATATTTCTACTGCGACCAAACCACATCCATTGGACTTTCCTCTTTTGTTTTCCCTCACTGGCAACTCTTTAGCCCACTTCCGCTCGAAAATCACTCGCTGGCAACCACCAGTTCCGGCAATTTAACGGACATTTCGAGTGATGATCAGCTGATGATCAGCTGATGAGCTAAGTGATGATCTTTTTGATAAACCAGGTGATAAACCAGGTGGTAAATCAGGTGATAAACCAGGTGGTAAACCAGTTGATGATGATAAACATAACCAGGTGATAAATTAGTAAACCAGGTGGTAAAACAGTAAACCAGAAGATAAACCAGGTGGTAAACCAGGTGATAAACCAGATGATAAACCAGGTGGTAAACCAGGTGATAAACCAGATGATAAACCAGGTGGTAAACCAGGAGATAAACCAGGTGGTAAACCAGGGTAAACCAGGTGTAAAACCAGGTGATAAACCATAAACCAGGTGATAAACCCAGATAAACCATAAACCAGGTGGTAAACCAGTAGGTGAACCAGATGTAAACCAATGATAAACCAGGTGGTAAACCAGGTGATAAACCAAAGATAAACCAGGTGGTAAACCAGTGATAAAACCAGGAGAAAAACGATAAACCAGGTGGTAAACCATAAACCAGATAAAGCATTGATAAACCAGGTGGATAAACCAGATAAAACAGATAAACCAGGTGATAAACCAGGTGATAAACCAGGTGGTAAACCAGGTGATAAACCAGGTGGTAAACCAGGTGATAAACCAGGTGA
>NW_020872849.1:432333-466440 GCF_003789085.1 Penaeus vannamei
CCCCCCCTGGCAGCGGCCTCGTGCCCCGCCGGCCGTCTGCTGCCGTCCCGACGCCTTCAGCGCCTCCCTCTTACCTTGCGTGAGAAAGCAGGCGTAGTTCTCGCCCAGAGTGTAGAGCTGGATGCCGAGCGCGTGGGCGTACGCCAGCACCTCGGTGGGCGCGGGCGGGCCGGCGTACGCGCAGCAGGCGAGGGCGTCGGGAAGGAGAGCGAGGCGCTCATATCTGCTGGCGACGGAGTAGAGGAGGGCGCCGAACTGCGGGTCCAGAGTGTAGTACAGCATGGCTGCCACTCCGCCCCCGCTCCTGCTGCCCTCCCGCCCGCCCCCTGCTGACGCCCCACCTCCTCCTCCTGTTCCGGTTCCTACTCTTGCTGCTGCTGCTGCCGCTGCAGCCCTTCCAGCAGCCGCCGCCGCCGCAGCCGCAGCTGCCTTGGCGGGAGTCGGGAGGCTCGCTGCGTCACGCGCGCCCTGCCAGCGGACGCCCACGCTCACGCTCCACATAGAGAGGCACAGCGGGCATGGGCGGCACTGCTACCCCGCCTCCGTCGCGGCCGTTCGGCGCCGCTACAAGCGCGGCACGACACGGCTCGTGTGGGCGTAGCAGTGCAGGGCGTCGCCTCCGACGGCGCCGCGAGGCAGTCTTGCACTCCGCCTCAGGGGACGACTGACGGCGCTCGCCTTGGCACTGGCGGCGGGGCTCGCGACGCCTGGGCACGGGGCAGTCCTGGCCACGCGACCCTTCCACGACCGCTCATGAACGCCTTCCCGCCAAGCCTCTCTGGCGCCGTGCCCCTCGGCGCGCTCCTCTCCTCTTGCAAGTCTCCGAAGGGCGCGTCAGTCTGCTTGGCTGCAGCGCCGGACCGCCTGTGCGCCCCGCGAGCGACCGGGCGTGGCACTCAGTCTCGCAGGCCGAGTGCCAGCAGTCTAAATCCGCGGCCGGGAAGGCGTGGGAGGGACGCCAGCTGCGGCCACCAGGCACCTGATCCTCGCGCGCGGCACTGCCGCACGCGGCCGATGCGTCACGCTCTCGCGCTCCCGCCTCTCTCGGCGCGGGCTCGCTACTCCTTCCTGTCGCGACTTCGGCAGCGCCTACGTCGGCGCCGTCGCCTTCGTGGTCGTCGTGGCACTCGAGGTCGAGCCGGAGGAGGCCACTAGCAGCCTGGGCCTCGCGACGAAGAGGTGAGGGCGACGAGCGGGGTCAGGTACTGGCACCAGTCGCTGCGGGGGTCGGCGGGCGGCACCATCATGGCGCGGGGGAACGGGGCGAGGTCAGCATCCTGTCGTTGCGCGCGCGAGCGAGGTCAAGGCAGGTCGCACAGCCTCAACGAGAACTTTCCTGGGAGGCGGGGAGATAACGGAGCTGTTAGAGGGTAAAAGGGAGAGTGAGTGGAGCTAAGAAGGAAAGAAAGAGTGACCTGGACTCGTGACCCAAAGGGGGCAGGGAAGGAGAACAAGGGAGAGAGGAAAACAGGCAAGGATAATCAGGGAAGATCACACGCCAAGGAACTCAAACCAAGTCACACCAACTCCTTCTTTCTATCTACAAGTTGCCGCCCAATCGTTTCTTGGTGTTTATGGCTCGGTTCCGGCGGCGCCACCGAAGGAAGTCGTCCCCCCGCCGTCCGACACAGCGGGGGAGGCCCTTTCTGCACGAGTCGCTAAGGCCACACGGTTCAGCGTCGGTGCTCCAAAGTCCAAGGAACCGAGAGTCTTTGTTCGCAAAAGTCACACACACAATACATATAAAAAAAAATCACTTTTTACGCAGAATAAAAGTTGAAACGCTTTTAACGGTAAACCGAATCGGACCTTTGTTTACACATTCCAGCTTCAAATTGACACAGAAAAAAAAATAATCATTTGCCAATCTACGACAACTAACCTTAAAGGTGTACAAGCAATATAAATATAGTCATTCATACATGTATACCGAAATACACAAACAAAAATCCACAGGAACACACGGAAGTATACACAGAACATTCACAGCCTTCCGTAAACATATATACATACCCATACAGACACACAAACACAGACAAATCAAATCATAAAAAAAACAACTGGGAGAGGAGAAAGTAAGCAATCGAAGGCTTTAAAGCAAATACAAGATATACATAAATACATAAAATGATTAGATAAAAATACACGGGACTAAAAAGTGATCGTACATGACACGTGACTAAGAAACAACATGCGCCGAAACAAAAGGTAATTAAAATGTAATCAAAACAAATCAAATGTAAATAAGCACAGGCTGTAAACAAAACATGGCGAGAGTCAACACGCATGCAGACGTAAACATAAACAAGTATAAATAAACACACAGTATGAATGGTAATGTGTAGTTCACTAGAAAGTGTGAGCCAACTCCATGTACATCATACAGAGTAGACGTAAACAAACACAGACGGAGAAAGAAAATAGGAGAGTAAATATGTGTAAAATGTAATACCAGACACAGCATGCAAGTTAACAAATAAAAACACAGACAAACATAGACCGAAAAGAAAGAAACTGACATAGAAAAACAAAATGAAGAAAAAATGAAATAAAAACCCCAGCCGGAAGTCCTGGTACCAAATATAAACAAACATGGTACCAAACACCAAGTAAAGAGAGCGAAAACAAACACAAAACCAACACAAGAAAGCCTAAAAACAAACAAAAACAAACACGAGGCCCAGCGTCAACAAAGACAAAACGTCAACAAACACGAAAAGGGGACAAACAATAAACCAAAACAAACACAACCCGGGGAGAAGCAGACAAGAACAAAACAAGCACACGACGCACTCAAACAAGAACAAAACAAGCACACGACGCACTCAAACAAGAACAAAACAAGCACACGACGCACTCAAACAAGAACAAAACAAGCACACGACGCACTCAAACAAGAACAAAACAAGCACACGACGCACTCAAACAAGAACAAACAAGCACACGACGCACTCAAAACAAGAACAAAACAAGCACACGACGCACTCAAAAAAGAACAAAACAAGCACACGACGCACTCAAAACAAGAACAAAACAAGCACACGACGCACTCAAACAAGAACAAACAAGCACACACGACGCACTCAAACAAAACAAAACAAGCACACACGACGACTCAACAAGAACAAAACAAGCACACGACGCACTCAAACAAGAACAAACAAGCAACGCACTCAAACAAGAACAAAACAAGCACACGACGCACTCAAACAAGAACAAAACAAGCACACGACGCACTCAAACTTCTTTCCCTTCCCCTCCCTTCCCTCTCTTCCTTCCCCTCTTTCTCTTTCTCTTCTCTTACCTTCCATTCCCTTTCCTTTCCTTCCCTCCCCCCCCCTTCCCCTACGTTACTTTCCTTCCCTTCTCCCACTTCCGTTTTCCGCAATCTTCTTTCTCACTTTTCTCTTCGTCTTTCTCTCCACCTTCTTCCGTCCTTCCTCCCTTCCCTCTTGCTCCTTACCCATTCCCACGCCTGTCCTCCTCCCTCGCTTCTCTCTCTCTCCTTCCTCCCCCCCTCTTTCCTCCCTCATTTTCATTTTCCTTTTCTCTTTTTCTTTTTTCCTTCCCTTCCCTCTTTTCCTTCCTTCTCTTCCCCTGTTGCCTATTCCCCATTCTCTCCTTACCCCATTTTCGCTTCTCTTTTGCTTATCCTTATTCAACCTTTCTCGTGTCCGTTCCTCCTTTTAATTCTCTGATTCCCTCCCCCTCCTTTCTTTCTCTTTCCCTTCCCATTTCCCAAATTTTGCCCTTTTCCCTTTCCCCGTCCTTAACTACCACTTCCACTTCCACCCTACTATTTCCACTTCCCATTCCCTTCCTTACCCTTACCACTTCCCTTTACCACTTTCCTTGCCTTTCTTTCCTTACCCTTACCACTTCCCTTCCCTTCCTTTCCTTCCCTTACCACTTCCCTTTCCTTTCCTTACCCTTACCACTTCCCTTCCCTTCCCTTTCCTTACCCTTACCACTTCCCTTCCCTTTCCTTTCCTTCTTACCTTCCCTTCCTTCCCTTCTTCCTTCCCTTCCTTCCTTTCCTTTCCTTACCACTTCCCTTCCTTCCCTTTCCCTTTCCTTTCCTTACCACTTCCACTTCCACTTCCCTTCCTTACCTTACCATTCCCTTCCTTCCTTTCCTTACCCTTGCCACTTCCCTTCCCATTCCCTTTCCTTAGCCTTACCACTTCCACTTCCACTTCCCTATCACCTCCTCCCTTCCACTGTTTAATTAGCTTCCATGAGTCACGCCCACGTGGCTGAAGAGCTCTACCCTGGCCGCGTGTGGGAGGGGAGGAGAGGGGGTGGGAGGGGTGGGAGGAGAGGGGGAGAGGGGTGGGGGGGGGAGGGAGGTGATGTCACTGCACTGGCCGCGGGAGAGCACGTCGGTGTGTTATTATGGGGACTGGTGTGGGGGGGGAGGGAGGGTGGATGGTGAGGGGTGCGGGGGGAGGGGGGGAGGGCTTACGGCTAAACAAATGGATGGAACAATATTGCCTTTTCGTCCTCCTTCTATCACGCGTTGGAAGGTATGAACACTGATTAATTACCACGTGGATGCAAATTAACAGACACACACACACACACACACACACACACACACACACACACACACAGTCAGTCAGTTCCAGTATGACTAACGAGGATTAACCTTAACCAATCCAATTCATACAATTCATTATGGTTCAAAGGCCGATGACTTGTGTCCTTTTAGCTCTCCACGCTGACACGGTAGCTCGTTCACTATATTGGTCTAATTCGCTGTCACGGTCTCACTATACTGGCCCTTTTCAAGTCACTACTACAGGCATTTCTCGCCGTGGCAGCTGGACTCGCTCACTCTCCTGACCTTCCTTCATCACAGTGCCAACGCGGGTCATACAACTGGCCTTCCTCACTATGGTGTTCTGAACAAGGGGTGACACTACTTCACACGGCGGTCGAGGCGCTTGTTGACAACTCACTCTCACGTGACACTTGCAGCTTGACCTCTCACACACAGCCTCGCACCCTGGCTGACCTCCTTTGGGGGCTCAGCCTGTGACAGCGGCTTCACGAGCCCTCCTGGCCTTTCCCTAACACGAGGGTCGCCTAACTGGCTTCACATCCTCACACACTGTCCTTCGCGAGCTCTCACACGGCGGCCGCCTGCATGACGGCCTTGCATGGCGGGTCGGCCTCGCGCTCCTCGGCTCACTCACGGCTCGAGCACTTTCCGAGACCCGGCGCCAGGCAAAGAGACGCAGGTCCTTACGTGTCCGTCTTCGGCGTCTCCGGCGGCCTTCGGGGGACTCCTCAACGACGCAGAAGTTTCGTTACATATCCTCAGTCGAGGGGGTGGGCAGGGGGCGGCGCCCGTCTTCGAAACACACACACGAACGAACACGTAATACAAATTTCGTAGGAGAGATAACAAAATATCCAGCGTTCACTATGACAGTCCTTCACTATACCGGCAGCTCTTGCAAAGTCCTCCTGCTGTCCTTCCCCGGACACAAGTGTTCAAGAAGAGTCCTTTGCTGGCTTTCGCAGCTCGCGGATCGCGCGACGGGGAAGGTGGAGCTGCACGCGCCGAGGACTCACTCCGCCATCTTCCCAACGGAGGCTCGTCGACCCCTACGTTCGCGGTTGCCGCTTCGCCCTTGCTGCCTGCCTGCAGCTCCTGGCCCCCTGCGGCGTCCTGCGCTTCCCTCCGCTTGGCCGGGCCCTTGCTCACGCCCTGTCTACGCCGCCCAACACCGAAAATACGGCCGGAATACTGCCTTTCGGCTCCTAAATTTCGAAAAGAATAAGACGAACCGGGACCCTCGCAGGAGCGGTTACGGAACAGCTGTGTGGCCACGGCGTCGGCGCCGATAACAGAGGCGCGTCCGGCCGACTTCCTCTGCCGAACTCCCAGCCTGCTTTTCCATCTACGACTAATCTCAAACTTTCTTTCTCTAGTAATATTCCAAACAATACGATTTCATGGCAATTTTGCAGGAGCGATGTTTTTACCTGCACCGAGTCGCCAGGCGAGAACAAAGCGGAAAGAAAAAAAGATCAATAATTGTATCCAGTACAAAGTTTCGGACACGGTTGGCGTCGTGTGATTGGTGGATCAATAGTGAGGGAGGAGGTGGAGGAGGAGAGGAGGAGGAGGAGGAGGAGGAGGAGGAGGAGGAGGAGAAGAAGAAGAAGAAGAAGAAGAAGAAGAAGAAGAAGAAGAAGAAGAAGAAGAAGAAGAAGAAGGAGAAGAGAAGAAGAAGAAGAGAAGAGAGGGAAAGAAAAGAAGAAGAAGAAGAAGAAGAAGAGCAGCAGCAGAAGAAGAAGAAGAGAGGAGAAGAAGAAGAAAGAGGAGGAGGAGGAGAAAGAAGAGGTGGAGGTGGTGGGATTGGGGGTTGGGGGTGGAGGAAGAGGAAGAGGTTGAAGTGTGGTTGGTGATGGAGGTGGAATTTGGAGACGAAAATGGAGGAGGAAGGAAGAGGAAATAAGAACGAAAGGGAGGAGGAGGAGGAGGAATAACAAAAACAAATAAGAACAAGAATAGAAGAGAAGGAGGAGGTGGGCAGAGGAACAAGAAATAGAGGTGGAGGTGGACAGGAGGAGGAGGAGGAGGAGGAGGAGGAGGAGGAGGAGGAGAGAAGAAGAGAAGAAGAAGAAGAAGAAGAAAGAGAGAAGAAGGAGAAGGAGAAGAAGAAGAAGAAGAAGAAGAAGAAGGAGAAGGAGAAGAAGAGAAGAGAGAAGAAGGAGGAGAGAAGAAGAAGTAGTAGAGAAGAAGAAGTAGAAGGAGAAGAAGAAGAAGAAAGAAGGAAAAGGAGAAGCAGTAGAAGCAGAAAGGGAGACAGAAAGAGGAAAAGGAGAAATACCAGAATTAGGAGTAAAAAAAAGAAAGAAAAAAGAGCAGCAGCGAGGGCGAAGGAAAACAAAGGAGAAAGAGCGAGAGGTCGAAAGGAGAAAGCAGAGTCGAACACGAGAGAGCCGAGAGTAGAAGGAGAAAGGGAAACAGAAAGAGGAAAAGGAAAAGGACGAGAATTAGGTCGAAAAAGAAAAAAAGAGCAGTAGCAAAAGAAAACAAAGGAGAAAGAGCGAGAGGTCGAAAAGAGAAAGCAAAGAGTCGAACACGAGAGAGCCGAGAGTAGAAGGAGAAAGGGAGACAGAAAGAGGAAAGGAAAAGGACGAGAATTAGGTCGAAAAAAAAGAAAAAAGAGCAGCAGCGAGGGCGAAGGAAAACAAAGGAGAAAGAGCGAGAGGTCGAAAAGAGAAAGCAGAGTCGAACACGAGAGAGCCGAGAGTAGAAGGAGAAAGGGAGACAGAAAGAGGAAAAGGAAAAGGACGAGAAGTAGATGGAAAAAAAAAAAGAGCAGTAGCGAGGGCGAAGGAAAACAAAGGAGAAAGAGCGAGAGGTCGAAAAGAGAAAGCAGAGTCGAACACGAGAGAGAGCCGAGAGTAGAAGGAGAAAGGGAAACAGAAAGAGGAAAAGGAAAAGGACGAGAAGTAGGTGTAAAAAAAGAAAAAAAAAGAGCAGTAGCAAAAGAAAACAAAGGAGAAAGAGCGAGAGGTCGAAAAGAGAAAGCAGAGTCGAACACGAGAGAGCCGAGAGTAGAAGGAGAAAGGGAGACAGAAAGAGGAAAAGGAGAAAGACGAGAAGTAGGTGTAAAAAAAAGAAAAGAAAAAGAGCAGCAGCGAGGGCGAAAGAAAACAAAGGAGAAAAGAGCGAGAGGTCGAAAAGAGAAAGCAGAGTCGAACACGAGAGAGAGCCGAGACCTCGAGCACGTGCGCTGAGCCGACGGACCCCGAGTGGTTGTCGTGAGGTGAGGCTTTCCCGAACCTTTCCCGACTGCAACTTATGCAACAGGAATCCCTCTTCTTCAAGGCAGGCTGTGGGAGGGAGATTCTACAACAGGTTCTCCTTTTATCCCTTTAAAGAGAAGGGTTTTCCCCCAGCCTCTCCCCCCAACCCCCCCCCCGTCGAGAGGACCTAGAACGCAAATTATGTACGCCCCGTTATATAAGGTTAAGTTCTGGAAACGGCGGCGGTTGTGGCGTGTTCTGGGGCTTTCGAAGTTACAACGCTATTTTGGGAAGAAATAGAGTTATACGCGTAATAAAAGACGGTGGGGATCAATTCTTATAAAAGGTTTTCCGTCAATTTTTTTATCATATCATAGATATCCAAGATAAAGAGTAAGGTTATTTACACGCATACACATGTGTGAAATTCATGGCGAACAGATTGCAACAGGAACAACGAAGGGAAGGACAAGGAAAACACACGAATATGACGAACAGATTGCAACAGGAACAACGAAGGGAAGGACAAGAAAACACACGAATATGACGAGAGATTGCAACAGGAACAACGAAGGGAAGGACAAGAAACACACGATATGACGAAGAGATTGCAACAGGAACAACGAAGGAAGGACAAGAAACACACGAATATGACGAACAGATTGCAACAAGAACAACGAAGGGAAGGACAAGAAAACACACGAATATGACGAAGAGATTGCAACAGGAACAACGAAGGGACCAGAAAACACACGAATATGCATATTCGTGTGTTTTCTTGTCCTTCCCTTCGTTGTTCCTCTTGTTACACATACACATAAGAAAGCAGTGCTTGAGGTGGCCAGATGACCAGATTCAAGAACTGGTGCTCGATACCCTAAGAAGACGAAGAAGGAAAGAGGAGGAGGAGGGGGTGGAGGAGGGAGGGGAGAAGAGGAGGAGGAGGAGGAAGAGGAGGAGGAGGGGGGGAAGAAGAGTGGGAGGAGAGGAGCAGGGGGAGATGGAGAAGAAGAAGCCGAAGGAAAAGAAGAAAAGAGGAAGAGGAGGAGATGGAGAAGAAGAAGCCGAAGGAAAAGAAGAAAAGAGGAAGAGGAGCAGCAGCAACCAAAAAAACAGCAGTCCTCTCTCTCGGTCTGCTTTCGCTTTCGTTCCGCAGCAGAGCAAGAAAAAGTTACACAAAGACGCCCTCGTCCTCGTGTGGTGTCAGGGTCGAAGATGACGACGAAGATGGCTTGCCCTCGATCGGAAAAAAGACACGAGTCGGTACGTGGCACCGCAAACACGAGTCCGTAATTGTTCATATCTCACAACAGGCTCTCCATCTTGCACTCCTCCTTGGCAGTAAATCAAGGACATCCATTTCTCTCGCCCACTCTCCGCCTCCTTTTATCCCGATTTTCCCGATTGCCCAAAGAATCGGAAATCTACAGGGTCCTCGGGTGATATGAGTTGCGGTCTCCCTCCATGGAGAGATATACTTGGCGGCGACTTCCTGGAGTGGATCTGAAGCGGGGTCAACTTATACGGCAATCGGTGTTTCCTGACGCCTCTCCCGGTTGGTCCTCGGGTGGTATGAGTTGCGGTCTCCCTCCATGCAGCTATACGCCCTCGAAGACCCGCCCTCTCCACCCCACCCCCTCGGCCGAAGACACCCACCCCGGCCGCCTCGAAGACTCCCTCCCCCCTGTCGCCCTGAAGACCCCCCCCCCAGCGTCGCCTCGAAGACTCCCCCTGTCGCCCTCGAAGACCCCCCACCCCCCTTCCCCTGAAGACTCCCCCCCAGGCCGCCCTCGAAGATCCCCCTGTCGTTTCTCGAAGACCCCTCGCCTCCCCCTGTCGCCCTCGAAGACCCCTGTTGCCTCAAGATCCCCCCCCCCCGTCGCCCTCGAAGACCCCCCCCTGTCGCCCTCGAAGACCCCCCTTCCTCGAAGACCCCCCCCCACCGGCCGCCCTCGAAGACTCCCCCGGTCGCCCTCGCTCCGCCCTCATCATCCGGAAGCGTTCTCCCCCGCCGCTGCGTCGCTCCACCCCTCTCCCCCACCCCACCCCCGCTTCCCCGTTTCAACCCCGCCGCCAAAGCCAGTCAAATCCCCCGTGGGCTTTCTGAACCGGCTTCTCCAGGGGAATGACGGTCCCTCGAGCAGGCCACTGGCGGTCCCTCGAGCAGGCCACTGGCGGTCCTCGAGCAGGCCCTTGGCGGTCCCTCGAGCATTCGAGCAGCAGGTCCTCGAGCAGGCCTTGGCGGTCCTCGAGCAGGCCTTGGTCCTCGAGCAGGCCACTTGGCGGTCCCTCGAGCAGGCCCACTTGGGGTCCCTCAGCAGGCTCTTGGCGGTCCCTCGAGCACGGTCCTCGAGCAGGCCCACTTGGCGGTCCTCGAGCAGGCCCCTTGGCGGTCCCTCGAGCAGGTCCTCGAGCAGGCCCTTGGCGGTCCCTCGAGCAGGCCAGGTCCCTCGAGCAGGCCTACTTGGCGGTCCCTCGAGCAGGCCCACTTGGCGGTCCCTCGAGCAGGCCTACTTGGCGGTCCCTCGAGCAGGCCTACTTGGCGGTCCCTCGAGCAGGCCCACTTGGCGGTCCCTCGAGCAGGCCCACTTGGCGGTCCTAGGCCTTTGGCGGTCCCTCGAGCAGGCACTGCGGGCGGTCCTCGAGCAGGCCCACTTGGGGTCCTCGAGCAGGCCTCCTTGGCGGNTCATCAGTGACTTAATAGAAGCTGGGCCAAGGAGAAGGCAGTTGAATTCAAATCAGTTCCATCATGGCTAGACAGTGTGTAGATAGTGAGAACAAATTATTTCGATTTCATGCGAAATGTCAACAAAATAACGAAGCAAGATTTACTAATCTACATCGCGTGTCCTGCCAGTTGACGTACGAAATGCCGCACTGTAAGAATCGTGTTCTTACAGAAATGGCAAGAGACCAGTGGGGTTATGGTGATGAAAGCGTTAAAAAAAAACAAAACGAGAAAGCAGTGTAATAAGCGCTATAAAGCGAACGCAATTCCGCCAGCAACGACTTGGAATACCCGACGATCCCAGTGACCCGCAGCCTGGCCGTCTGGAGAGAAGACTGAAGGTAAGATGAAGTTTAAACTGCGCTGGGGTCTGGGTCTCTCCTGTGGAACATACGAGGGGAAGATTTTGCAGACCAGGCGGGACGGAAGCCACCGTCGAAAGGGGTATTAAGTGGGCAAAGACCCCTATATCTACTGAAAACGTGTCAGAAAGCTGGTTTGCCCTGGATCTATCCTGCCGGAACATACGAGATGAAGATTTTGAAGACCTAGGTGGGGGTGGGAGAGTGGGGGGCACCTCCTTGAAAGGGGGTTTAAGGGTCGGAGCCCGTATACAACGACCGGGGTAAATCAAAGACAACGCCCGTGGACTATTATTATCTTTTTCTCCTATCCCCCTTTCACTCTTGGGTGACCCGTGGAGAATGGGGGGTTGGGGTAGGGGGGGGGGGGCACACACACGGAAAGAAATATGCAGAATGAAAGTGGAAAATTTTGCAAAAAATGCAAAAATCGAACGAGATTCCGGCGGCGCGGCCGTTGCGAGATGCGCCGGGGTGTCAGTGTTGCGCGAAAAATCCAGGGAATTTCTAAACCTATACTTAACGCATCTAGACCTAACTAACCTAACTTAACAATCTAACCTACCTAACCCTCAACGCTAACGTTAACGTAACGTAACCTAACCTAATCCTCAACAACCTAACGCTACCCAACCTATCTTCAACCCAAATAATAAATAACTAACCACTTAACTAATAGCCAACCCACGTAAGCTAGTACGTAACGTATACGGTACGCCAACCAAACCCACCTAACCCACACTAACCTACCTACTACCCTACCCTACCCCTACCGCTACCCTATCCCTACGCCAACCTCAATACCCTAACTTAACCACCAAGCACCCGAACCAACCCAACCCACTCAACCCAGACCCAACCCAACCCAACCCAACCCAACGCCAAGCCCAAACCCAACCAGACCCACCCAACCAATCCCAACCAACCCGAAACCAACGGCAACCCAACAGCCCACCAACCCAACCCACCCAAACCCATTACCCAGATTGCCGAACGCCAGTACCTCAACGCCAACCATACCCAACTGGCGCAATCCAACCAACCTCAAGCGCGTCAATTCAAACCGCAACCTCAGACCTCAACCAGACCCGGGACCGCCCTTCGCCTGGGCGTATTTTCCTTACCCCGTCAACTGGGGGTTGTTTTGAGTACGACGAAGCATACCTTCCAAAACTTCGTATTTTATATTTTGCAGAAAACTCACAGTATTGTCTACATTCGAGACGGGTCGACACAAACAAGGTTTGTGGACTGTAGAGAGGCAACTTTGAATTTCAATTAAAGCACAACCAGTGAGGTCCCCAGAATTTTATTAACTTCCCCGACATGTACGAACTCTAGTCAATAATTCTGTTATACTTTCCTTTGTATATATAGTGCGGCTGCCTAAATTAGTATTGTCCAACCCGGAAATGTGTTAATATACTATGCTAGTATTCTACCGATATTTCTCGAAATTCCTAGATATGTAAGCTTATCATCCGGAGGAAATGAGTGCTAGATTCGTTCGAAACGACGAAAGCTACTGGAAAATTATTCTATTCACCCCAAAAATGGTGTGGGGTTGCATTTCCAAATTTATCCTTTTTTTAACCTCTCTCCCCTCTTTCTCTTTCTTATTACTTTTTCCGTCTTCTCCCCTCTTCGTTAGTGTCTTAGTCTCTCCTCTCCTTTCTACCTCTTTTCGTTGCTATTCCTTTCCTATGTTTTTCTATTTTTACTCCTTCTTTTCCCCTTCCTCCTATCTTCGTTTATATATCACTTCTCTCCCCCTTTTCTCTTCTCTTGTCCCCTTCCCTTTCCCCCAACCTTATCTCCCCTTTACTCTTTCCTTTCCATATTTGCACTTTTCATCCTTTTCTCCTTCCCTTTCCTCCCATCCCTTTCCACCCTTACTTTCTCCCCCCTCCTCTTTCCACCCTTCACCTTCCCACCCTTAGCTCTCCTTCCCCTTCCCCATCCCACCCTCCCCTCTCCGCCCTCTCCTCTCCCTTCCCTCTCCCCTTCCCTTCTCCCTTGCCTCCTCCCCTCCTCTTCCTCCCCTACTTTACCACCCTTCCCCTTCCCCATCCCTTTCCACCCTCCCCTCTCCCCTCCCTTCCTACCTTCTCCTCCCCCTTCCCTCCCTCCCTACTTTCCCCCTTCCTCCTCCCCCTACTTTACACCCTTTTCCCTCCCCCTTCCCCCTCCCTTCCACCTTCCCCTTCCTCCCTCCTCGCCCCTTCCTTCCCTCTCCCCTACTTTACCACCTTTCTCCTCTCCCTACTTTACACCCTTTCCCCTCCCCCCTCCCCCCTAATTTACCACCCTTCCTCCTCCCCCTACTTTACACCCTTTCCCTCCCCCTCCCCCTCCCTTCCACCCTTCATTCCACCCTTCTCTTCCCCCCCCTACTTTACCACCTTCTCTCCTCCTCCCTCCCCTCCCCTCCCTCCCTCCTCCCTCCCCTCCTCCTCCCTCCTCCCTCCTCCTCCCTCCTTTCCTCCCCTTCCCCCCTACACTTGTCTGGTTTAAATATCTGGGGTCGTGTCGTTTATTTGTTATGGTAACCAAGTTGGGTTCCGCGCGCTGTAATCTGCCGCACATCTCGGTCGTCGAGGCCAGCTGTATTTAGGCCTATGGCGGGGTGGGGTAGCAGGTACAGGGGGGGTGGGGAGGGGAGGGGAAGGTAGGGAGGGAAGGTTCTGGTAGGGAAGGGTGGAGGGGAGGGTAGGTACTGGTGAGGGAGGGGGGGAGGGGAGGTACTGGTAAGGGAAGGGAGGAGGGGAGGGAAGGTATAGGTAGGGAGGGGAGGGGAGGGAAGGGAAGGGAAGGGAGGCACTGGTAGGGGAGGGGAGGGGAGGGAAGGTTCTGGTAGGGAGGGAGGGGAGGGTACAGGTGCGGAGGGGAGGGAAGGGTACAGGTGGGGGAGAGGTGTGTGGTACAGGTGGAAAAGGGATGAGGGATAGGTAACTTCCAGGTAGGATGGAGGGGTGGTACAAGTAGGGAGGGGGGGATGGTACCAATGGGAGAGAGAGGTGTGTGGTACAGGTGGAAAGGAGATGAGAGTTGAGGTACAAGGGGATGAGGGATAGGTACAGATACAGGTACACAGAGACGGGAGGGATAGATTACAAGTAGGAGGAGGCACAAGAGGGTACAGATACAGGCACAGGGGAATAGGAAAAAGCTATAGTGCAGCTACAGGTCGGAAGGGGATTACAGGTTACAGGTACAGTTGGGAGACGTAGAGATGGCACAGAAAGAGTTGGAAGAGATGGATAGGGTACAAGTACAAGAGGGAGTTAAAGGTACAAGGAGCAGGGGAGAGAGGGTACACGGTACAGAAAAAGATGTTACAGGTACACAAGAGAGGTGGAGGATACACAGGAAGAGATGAAAAAAAACGTGATAAATATGTGTGAGAATTTTTTAAGACTGAGAACAGAAGGAGTGCACGGGAGAGAGGGAAAGAAATTGTGAATAAGGGAAAGAGAGGAAGGAACAGAATAGAGGGAGAGAGAAGGAAGTAACGAATTGAATGAATGAGATAAAGGAAAGTGAGGAGAATGGAATAAATGGGATATTGGAAGAAGGGGAGAGAGGAAAAGAGGCGAAATGGAAATAAGAAAAAAAACAGATCACCATCCGCTTCCATTTATCCAAATCAAAACAATATATAATTTTCTGTGTATGTTTTTTATAGTAATATATATTCAGTTATTAGGTTTCGATGCATTTCGGAAATTAAAGAATAGATAGATTAATTAATTAAAAATACAAACAAACATAAAGGAATATACTTATGATAGAGTTGTTCAGATAAACGTATGAATAATAATGATGAAATGTAGAAAAAAAATAGAAATTGGTATGTTATAAAAATATAATGATAATAGAATTTAAAAAAAAGGTTTGTGAAAAAGTAGAAATTAAGATAAAAAAGATTGGCATGTTATGAAAATATCATAATTATGGAATCTTAAAAAACAAAACATTTGGTATGTCATGAAAAAAAAACATAGAAATAAAAAAAGAAATGGTATGTTAAGAAAAGAAATAATAATAGAAAAAAAAGACATTGGTATGTTAATGCTGACTACATGATAAGCCAATGTTTTTAATGACTGATGCACGATAAACAGTCATTCTCTCTAATCAAAAAGATGATGTATGGATGGAAGACAGTGAGATACAACATTAGAGAGAAGATTTGATGGGTAAGAATGACAGGAATCCCCAGGCACGTATAAGATGATGTTATTAATGAGAAGAAGGAATGTGTGGTGATGTGGTTGTGTTTGGGAGTCTGATAATGGGGATGCTGAGTGTAAGGGGAGGGTGTGGTTGTGATGGTGTGGTTGTTATGTTGAGGCCAAGGTATGTGGAAGGAAGTGGGATGTTTGTTTGGTGTTTGTAATGGTGGTTATGGATGTGTTGTGATTGTTGTGATGTGATTTGTTATGATGTGTGTGATGGTGATGAATGTTATGATGTTTGTAATGATGTGATGAATGTTATGATTGTTTGTATGATGTGTGAAGAATGTGTTATGATGTTTGTAATGATGGTGATGAATGTGTGATGATGTGTGTTTGATGTAATGATGTGTTTGTGTTTGTTTGTAATGATGTGTTTGTTAATTTGAGTCCAAAGTATGTGAAAAAGAAGTGTGTTTGTTTCGTATCTGTTTGTAATGATGGAACTGAATGAGTAATAATGTGTATGTATTAATTGTAAAGAAGAGGTAGGCCTATGTCTGTTTCGTGGTTGCAAAAATGTTTGTGAATGTAATGATGTTTATTTTTGTAATGATGTGTTTGTATTTATGAGTCCAAGTTTGGGTAGATAAAGAGCTATGTTTAATTGGTGTCTTTAGAGATGATAATGACTGTAGAATGTGTTTTTATTATGAATATATGGAAAGAAGGGAGGTGTTTTTTGTTTGTTTATATTAATGGGTAATGAATTCATAAAGATGTGTTTGTTTGAAATGATGTATATGTATTATGTGTCCAAGTAATTGTAAAGAAGAGGTATATATGTTTGGTATTCCTTTGGAAAATAATATCAACCTTGAAATTTTGTAAAAGAAACTTCTAGATTACGACCACGCTGATAGACTAAGAGATACGGAAGTAGAATTGTTCTTCGTCGAGGTATTGTAGTCCTACAGTCATCTACAAGACAAAAGCGCCCATCTGTGCCCCCCCCCCCCCCCCCCCTGGCCCTAAAGCGAAGAGGGGAGGGGGGGGGAGTGCCACACAGCGCCCCCCCCCCCCTCTCGTGAGAAGGTGAAAGTGTGACGTCGTGTCAGAGGTGTTAAGTTCCAGGGAGGTTGTCTGCGTTCTGGGGGTGTGTTTTCCTTGTCCCTTTCCTCTCGTTCTCTCGCTTGCTGGTCCTTCCGCTGGCGTTCCGGTGGTCGTTTTTTTTCGGTTTGTTTCTCTTTGTTTGGTTGTTTGGTTGTATGCCTGTCTCTCTGTTTGTCTGTCTCTGCTTTTCTCTCTTTGTCTCTGTCTCTTCTCTCTCTTCTGTCTCTTCTCTGTCTGTCTTCTCTCTCTCTCTCTCTCTCTCTGTCGTCTCTCTCTCTCTCCTCTCTCTCTCTCTCTTCCTCTCTCTCTCTCTCTCTCTCTCTCTCCTCTCTCTCTCTCTCTCTCTCTCTCTCTCTCTCTCTCTCTCTCTCTCTCTCTCTCCCTCCCTCCCTCCCCTCCCCCCTCCCTCCCTCCCCTCCCCTCCCCCTCCTCTCTCCCCACTCTCCCTCCCTCCCTCTCTCTCCTCTCCCTCTCCCTCTCCTCCCCCACCTTCCCTCTTCCTCTTCCCCTGTCAAGTTGCATTCTTTTCCTCTTCGCCATGTCCTCTGCTCCCGTTTTTTACTCTCCTTCTCCTGTTCTTATCTGTCTTGTCTTGTCCCTCTCCTCCTCACGTGCTCCAGCTCTCTTATCTTTCTGCTGTTTTTTAAGCATTTCTTTTTTCTTCTTCTTTTGCTCTTTTCTTTGCTTATTCTTTTTTTTTTTTCTTCTTTTTTCCTTTTCTTCTCCTTGAGCTTCTTCTTCTTCTTATCTTCTTCATTTTCATCTTAGTCTGCTTCTTCTCCTTCTTGATAATCTTATTCATATTTTTTCTACCTCTTCTTCGTCACCTTCTTTCTTCTTCTCGTTCTCCTTCTCCTTCTCCCTCTTCTTTGTTATCCTTTTTTTATCTCTCTCTTTACCTTTTTTCTCGCTGCATATTCCTTATTTACCCTTTAATATGAATGAAAAATAGATTATGATACAAAAATTTATGGAAGATATAACTAGCAATTTTTGAGGAATAATACTAACCATAAATGACAAAGTAAGTACTAACAATAATAATGATAATAATAATAATGATAACGAACATGATGTTTGATAATAGTGATAAAGAAGATAATGCTTAATATTAATGATAACCAAAATAATGTAAGAGAGAGAGAGAGAGAGAGAGAGAGAGAGAGAGAGAGAGAGAGAGAGAGAGAGAGATAAAAGAAGAAGAAAAAAAAGATAAAAGAAGAAGAAGAAAGATAGACAAGCGGCGCAGAAGAGAGAGAGAATCTTCACCCATCGGTATTTGGGCGCGGGTGTTGGTGGTTTTGGGGGAGGGACAGAGAGGAAGAAGAAGAAGAAAGAGATAAAAGAAGAACAAACAAAGAAGAAAGAAAAAAAATAGAGACAGGGGGCACGAGAGAGAGAAGAGGAGAGAGAGAGAGAGGGGGGGGAATAGTGAAAGATCGAGAGACGGACACAGACAGAGAGAAAGAGAAGAGAGAGAGACACACAGACAGACAGAGAGAAGAGAGAGAGGGAGGGGGGGGGGGATAGAGAGAGAGACGAAGAGACAGACAGACAGACAGAGAGAGAGAGAGAGAAAGAGAGAGAGTATCTTCACCCATCGGCATTTGGGCTCCGGCGGTGGTGTTCGGGGGAGGGACAAAGAGCTCCCCGCGACTCTCTCGCTCTTATCGCCGCCTTGACCACACGCCACGAAGACCTGCCTGCGCCCGTGTGCTCTGGTGTGGCTGCGTTGGGGTGGGGGAGGGGGGGGGAAATGGGGGGAGGGAGGGGGAAAGAGGGGTGGAAGGGGTGGAGGACGGAAGGAGGGAGGGGGTGGGGGGGAAGAGGGAGGAGGGAGGGGGGAAAGGAGTGGAAGTGGGGAGGGAGGGGATGGAGAGATGGGGAGGGGGGAGGAAATAGGGAGGGGTGGAGGGGGAAGGGGTGGGGTGGTGGAGGGATTGAGGGGTGTGAAGGAGTAAGGGAGGAGGGAGGATAGGATGGGAAGGAAGAGGGAGAAGGGATAAGCATGGAGGATTGGAAGGGGGAAGGAAGGGAAGGGGATAGGTAAGAGAGGGAAAAAGTGAGAAAGGACAAGGTTGAGGAGGGAAAAGAAGAGAAGAGAAGGGATAGCATGGAGGAAGGGGAGGAGGATCTGAGGGGGGAAGTGGAGGAGGAAGGAAAGGAAAAAGAGGAAAGGTTGAAGAGAAAGGGAGGGAAGGAGGAATGGGAGATGTGAAATTGAAGGAAAATGGAGAGAATGGAGGGAAAGGAAGGAGAGGAGGAAGGGGAATGGAAAAGACCTGCACTCGGCTCCTTCTCTTCCTATTTTTCGTTATTCTCACTTTCGATTCTTTATTCTCGTTCTTTATGCTTTTTATTTTTTTTATCATTCCTTTTCCCATTTTCCAATTTTTTCTCCTTCTTCGCCCTCTATCGGTAGGCCTATCGACTTCATCTCCCTCTTTCTCCCTTTTTTCCTTCGGTCTTTTAACTTTTTTTAATTTTCACTTTTTTTGTCTCTTTCTTCATTCTTATCTTTAATTATTATTTTGATTGGATATGGATATGTTATTTTTTATTGGATATGGGTATATGATATTTTTCTTTATTTTCACTGTTTTGTCTTTTTCTTCATTCTTATATATTTTTTTTCATGTTCTATTTTTTGATAAACGTTTTATTTCTCGTTTCTTTCTCTTAGATTCTTCTATCTCCTCTTTTTCTCCTCTCTCCCCTCTCCCTCTCTAAACTTGTCACCCAAAGATCCCTCTCCCTCCTCCTCCTTTCTTCCTCTTCCTTCCCTTCTTTCTTTCCTCCCTCCCTCTCACTTTCCCCCTTCCTCTCTCCTTCTCTTCCTCCTCCTTCCCACCCCCCAACCCTTCCTCCTCTTCCTCCCTTCCGACTCTCCCCAACCCTTCCTCCTCCCTCCCTCCCTCCCCATCTTTCTTTCTCTTCCCTTCCTCCCTTCCTCCTCTTCCCCCTCCCTCCTTCCTTCCTCCCTCCTCCCTCCTTCCTCCCTCCCTCCCTCCCTCCCTCCTCTCCTCCCTTCCCCTCCTCCCCCCTATCGGCTTTTAAAGGGACAGCGACTACCGCCACATCGCCTCTCCGAACCGAACCGGATTTGTGGTGTTAAAGGTAAACCGGACGAATGACCTCTGACCTTTAACCCGTCCGTCCGCGCTGACCCCCAACCCCTACCCCTCCCATCCCATGTCCAGTCTCCTCCTCCCCCCCCCCTCTCCTCTTCCCTGCTTTAGGTCATTGCTATGAGTCCAAGGAAAGGTTTTGTGTGTTGAAGAAATTATTTTTTATTCCATATTGGATTATTTTTTTTTTATTATTGTCTTTTTTATTGTTATTGTTGTTGTTGTTATTATTATTATTATTATTATTATTATTATTATTATTATTATTATTATTATTATTATATCTTATTATTATATTATTATTATATTATTATTATTTTTATTATTATTATTATTATTATTATGGCTGCTGTATTATTTTAATATTAATAATATATTTTTATTAATTATTAGGTGTTTATTATCATTATTGTTTATCACTATATTATTGTTATCGTTATTTATTCATTATCATTGTTTATTATTACTATTAGCACTATCATTATCATCATCATCATCAATTCATTTCAATTAATCATCAAATTATATTATTGTTTTTATTATAATCTTATCCAAATCGTTCAATGTATCAACGATTACCATCTAATTTATCAACTTATTCAAAATTCCCCTTCGTGATACAGACCAAAGTCGCCTCCACCTTTTCATAGAGAACGGCTCCACCTTTTTTCCTTTTTTTTCCTCCCGGTTGCACCTGTCCCCCCCCCCCCCACCTGTCGGTTATCTCAGCGACCGTGCTATACATTCCAGCGAGCCAAGCGGACGGGAAAAATGTGTGGAATGTTCGAGTTTAGGATGAGGGATGAGGGATGAGGCAACAGCATTGAGGAAGTGAGGAAGTGGGAGCAGGGGGGGATGTTTTAAAGGGCGGGGATGTCGGTTCTTGCCTGATATGGCTGCTTGGGTTTGGGGGGGGGCGGGGGGGGAGGGGGGAGGTTCTTCGGTCGCTCGCTCTCTGGTTCTGGTTATCTCTGGTTGTCTCTTTTTTATCTTTTTCTTTTTATTTCCTTTCTCTTTTTTTTTCTTTCCATCCTTCTCTGTTTGTTTCTCGTGTCTCTTTTTTTCTTTTTCTTTCTTTTCTCTTCTCTCTTTCTTTCTCTCTCTCTCTCTCTCTCTCTCTCTCTCTTCTCTTCTCCTCTCTCTCCTCTCTCTCGTCTCTTCTCTTTCTCTTCTCTTCTCTTCTCTCTCTCGTGTTTCTTCTTGTTATCTTCCTCGGTTGGTAAGCAGCACTCCATCCCTCTCTCTCCTTCCTCCTTTTCCTTTTCTTTATTGGAATTTTTTTTCCCCTCTTCCTCTTTTGCTGCTTCCTTTTCCTTCTCCCTTCAGTTTAACCAGTTTCCTTCCTTCCTTCCTTCCTTCTTCCCTTTCTCCTCCCTCCTCCTCCTCCTTGCTCCTTCCTTCCTTCCTTTTCTCACCCTCCTTCCTTCCTCCCTCCCCTCCTTCTTTCTTCATTTTCCCTTCCCTTCCTTCCTTCCTTCCTTCCTCTTTCCACCAGGCCGTCTACCCTCGACTAGCATCCCGTCTCCCTCCCTCTCCCCTTCCCTCCTTCCCTTTCCCCCTGTTTCCTCTCCCCTCTCCCTTCTATTCAATTGGATAACCCCTCCACCCTCCCTCCTCCTCCTCCTCCCTCCTCCTCCCTCCACCTCTCTCCCCTCAAAGGAAGGAGGCAGGAAGCGTCTGTTGGGGTCCTGGGCGTCGAAGGAGGAGCAGGAGGACCCACAAAGGATATTTTTCTCTGAGGGCCAATCCTAGGGGGGGGGGGGGCGGAGGATCGGGGATGGGGAAGCGAAGGGAGTGAAGTGGGGATGAGGTAAAGGATGGAGAGGGAAGGGGGATGGAGGGAGGGGAGGGGGCGGCAGTCTCTGACCCTAGCGGTAACAGGGTCATTGTTCTGGCCACGGCAGGAGGGAGGGAGTGAGGAGGGAGGAGGGAGGGAGGGGGGGAAGGAGAGATTGAGGGAGGGAGGGAGGGAAGGAGAGATTGAGGAGGGTGGCAGGGAGGGAGGGAGGGTGGTGGGAGGGAAGGAGAGATTGAGGGAGGGTGGCAGGGAGGGAGGGAGGGTGGGAGGGAGGAAGGGGAGGGAGGCCAGGGAAGGGAGAAGGGCAGTGAGAGAGGCGGAGCGAGAGGCCCGAGCGAGGGGAGGCGAGAAGCAAGAGGGAAGAGAAGAGGGGTAAATGGACGGGGACAGAAGGAAGAGGGAGAAAAGAGGCTAATTTGGGATGATGTGAAGATGGATAAAGAGGAAGAAGGGTTTGAGAGGAAGGTAAAGAAGTCGAGAAAGGAGAAGAGGGAAAGAAGGAAGAAAAGAGGGTAAGATAAACAAAGGAAAAAGAAGGTAAGTAGAGGGAAGTCAAGTAAAAATTGAAGAGGAGATTAAGAGAGGGGAGCCATGGACAAAGAAAGAGAGGAAAGATAAAAGGAAAGGATAGACAGAGAAAAAAGAAGAGAGAGAAGAAGGGAAAATAGGCCACGCTAAAGAAGACAAGGGCGAATGAAAGGAGGAAAAAAGATAGACAATAGGAATATGGTAAAAGGAAAGGATAGACAGAGAAAGAGAAGAAAGAGAAGAGGGGAATAGGCAAGACACGTTAAGAGAAGAAGGGCAAATAAGGAGGAAAAAATAGGAAGAATAGAGAACATAGTAAGACGGAAAGGAGTGTTTTAAAGGGATTTTAGCGAACAAAATATCTCGCGTTTTGTCCGAGTTCAGAGGAAAACGTAAGAAATAAACTAAAATCTTGAGGTTAGTGATAAGAGGTTAAAATCCTCTTATTTTTCTTCTAATTTTTTCTTCTTTTTTTTTAAATTTTATTTTATTATATTTTATTATTATTATTATTTTTTTTTTTATTTATTTCTTTCTTTCTTTCTTTCTATAATCCACTTTCTTTCTTTCTTTCTTCTTTGCGAGTTTAAATAGTAATAAACTAGAAAGGCGTACGACAGGTGAGGCGAGGAATCTTCTGGAAGCGAATGGGGAAATCCCGGGGAATGCTGGAGGAGAATGGGTCTCATTTCGTGCTCGGTCGCGGGACAAGAGGGACGGGACGGAACGGGACGGACGAGGCGGGCGGGGCAAGGGGCTGAGTGGAACGGGCGCGGGGCAAGGGGCTGGAATGGAAAATAGAAAGGACAGATGGGAACGGGAACGGAGCAAGGGACGGGACAAGGACGGAGGAATGAGAAATGGAATGGAACAGAAAGGAAGGAACAGGGAATGAATGGAACGGGACTGGGCGGGACAATGGAATGGCAGAACGGGAAGCAGCGGAATGGAACGGACGAGCGGGGCAAGGCAGGAATGAATGGAACAAAAAGGAACGGGACAAATGGGACATGGAGAAGGGACGGGACGGGTAAGGAACGGAACGGAACGGAATGGAACAGAAATGAACGGAGCAGAAACAGAGAGACCCGGAAGCTATGGGCCGTGAAGGACGAAACCGGTGGCTAGGAACAGGATGGAACGGAACGGAACGTAGTAAGGGGGAGGTACGGAAATGGAACGGATGGGACGGCAAGGAAATAACGGGAAACGGAACGGGGTTAATGAAAGGAGTGGAATGGAACGGGAGACGGGCAAGGGAATGGAACGGAAACGGAAGCGGGGCAAGGGATGGAAAGGAACGACGTCGGGCAAGAGATGAACATGGAACGAAGCGAGGCACAAGGAACGGAAAAGGAAAGAACGGAGTAAGACGAAGCAGGACGGACGGAACTGAATGGAACGGAAAGACCAAAACTGACCGGGAAGGAACGGAACGGAACGGAACAAGGGAAATACGAGGATGAATGAACTGGCCGTCGCGTCCGAGAGGCGGCGAAAGGGTAAGGGAGTTTAAAGGATATAGAAGGGGGAGGTTAAAATGGGGGAGTTTGGTTGGGTTGATGGGGGGGGAAAGGGGGTATGGAAGAGTGGGGAGGGGATGGGGGATGGGGGAATGGGGGGGTAATGGATTGGATGGGGGAGAAAGGGGGTATGGATTGATGAAAGGGGGGTATGGCTTGCGGGGGAGGGGGGAAGAATGGGGTATAGGTTGATGAGGAGAAGGTAGTGAATATGAGGTGCCGATGGGGGGATGGGTGTGAAAGGCTTAAAGGACGGGGTGGAGTAATGGTGGTGGGGGGGGGGTCGGGCAAAATGTGTTGTGGGTTAAGGGAACGAGCGGTGGTTAAGGGGGGGGGGGAGGTTGTATATTCGTGGGTATATACCTGTGGTTCTGGGAGGGGGGAAGGGGGGAGGGTTATAGTGGAGGGTTGGGGTTGTCAGCGCGGCGGCGTGCGCGTGTGTGTGTGGGTGTGTGTGTGTTGCGTGTGTGTGTGTGTGTGTGGTGTGTGTGTGCGTGTGTGTGTGTGTGTGTGTGTGTGTGTGTGTGCGTGTGCGGTGTGTGTGTGTGGTGTGTTATGTATGTATGTATGTATGTATGTGCGTGTGTGTGTGTGTGCGTATACATACATACGTGTTGGTGTGCATATTCGAGGTAGTATATGTGTATTTCTACCTATAGTCCTAGAAATACATCTCTATACATTGTTTTTTGTTGTTGTTGTTTGCTTTTGCTTGCATATTTGCCACCGTCCGTGCAAATCGTTGAATTTAACATTTAAACGAAAAATATCATCTGAGGCAACGAAAAATGTATGAAAAGGACAGCTCATCGGAGTCAAATAACCACTCCAGCCAGACTCAAGGAGTTTATGAACACGTGTCTCAACCCCTTCGTACACGTGTAAATAACAGCCATAACCTTCGTATTTTTCCTTTTTTTTTTAGAAGAAAATTTATTTAGAGAAGGATAGATTAATTGGAATAAACCAGATTTAGAAAAAAATGTATGTATTTCACTTTATCGTATATTCGTATTTTTCATCGATTTTTTAAAAAGAAGAAAATTGATTTAAGAGAAAGATAGATTAATGGAAATGAACCAGATTTAGAATATATGTATTTCGCTCTTATCGTATATTCGTATTTTTCCTCGATTTTTAAGAAGAAAATTGATTTAAGAGAAAGATAGATTAATAGGAATAAACCAGATTTAGAAAAAAAAATGTATATTTCACTTTATCGTATATTCGTATTTTCCTCGATTTTTAAGAAAATTGATTTAAGAGAAAGATAGATTAATGGAAATGAACCAGATTTAGAAAATATATATATATATTTCGCTTTATCGTATATTCGTATTTTCCTCGATTTTTTTGAAAGAAGAAAATTTATTTAAGAGAAAGATAGATTAATGGAAATGAACCAGATTTAGAAAAAATATATATATATTTCGCTTTATCGTATATCCGTATTTTAACTCGATTTTTAAGAAGAATAGTGATACAACAGAAAGATAAATTAATGAAAATGAACCAGATTAAAAAAATAAAAAAAGTGTCGCTCTTATCGTGCAATTTACTTATCTTTACCAAGTCACGTGCGCTCTTAAGAGAGAGAAAGAAAAAAAATCCTTTTATCTACCACGAAAATTCACTTAGGCCTATTTGCGATTAAAAAAAACCTTTATAGGCTCGAAAAGGGTGATTTCTTTTCCCTCATTCCTCATTCAAGGAGGGAAAGATGTGCCGTGCGAGCGAAAGAGGTAATGGAGGGAAAGAAGGAGGGAGAGGGAGAGAGAGAGAGGGAGGGAGTAGAGAGAGAGAGAGGGAGGGAAGGAAGGAAAGGAGAGAGAGAGAGAGAGAGAAGAAGGAGAGAAGAGGAGGGAGGAAGGAAGGAAGGAGAGGAGAGAGAGAGGGAGGGAAGGAAGGAGAGAGAGAGAGGAGAGAAGAGGGGAGAGGAGAAGATGGAGAGGGATGGAGGGAGAGAGAGAGAGAAACGGAGAAGCAGGGGGGAGAGGGAGGGATGGAGAGAGAGAGAGAGAGAAAGAGGTAATGGATGTAGTGGTTACAATATTATTACATTAATGGGCGCCGGAATTGGTTTCCTCAGCGGGTGGCGCGTAATTGGATGTGATAGCGGTCGGCCCGTTTTTATCGGCGGAATAGGCCTTTTGCTTCTTTCGTTCGCCCTTTTTTCTCTTTTCGTTCTTTTTTTCTCTCTTTATTCGATCGTTTTTTTTCTTTATTCGTTCGTTTTTTCTCTTTTCTTTTTCTCTTTTCGTTTTTTTTTTTTTTTTTTTTGCGTTTTTTTTTTCTTCTTATGCTTTAAATTATTGTTTCTCCTTTTCTTTTTATTCTTCCTCTTATTATTTTATTATTCTTTTCCTTCTTCTTTTTCTTTTTTTTCTTTTCTTCTTTTCTTTTTTTCTTTTCTTCTTTTTCTTTTTTTTTTCTTTTTCTTCTTTTCTTCTTCTACTTCTTCTTCTCTATTCTTATTCTTTCTCTAGCGAAATAATCCTTTTTTCTTCAGTCTCTTTTTCTTCGCTTTTTCATTTCTTTGCTTTTCTCTTTCTTTTGCCTCTGTGTCTTTTTCTTATTCTTCGTCTTATTATTATTATTATTATTATTGTTGTTATTATTATTATTATTATTATTGTTATTTTGTTATATTATTATTATTATTACTGTTATTGTTATTATTATTATTATTATTATTATTATTATTATTATAACAATCTTATTATACAATCTTTCAGGAACTTGGTGAATCCCTTTTAAATGTTAAGATATTTATTCACAAATTGCTTTTGCTCAAAGGTAAAAAGTGTGAGATTTATGTTTGAATTATTTTTTTCTTCAAATATTCTCTTACATTTTTTTGTCATCATATTTAACGGCATTGTATGGAGTTTGTTTTTGGATTTTTTTGAATTTTTTTACATATTTTGTCATGTGCCGCACGGAACATACCACGCACTACAAACACCATATTTTACGCACCATACAACATACACCATGTTTTACACACATCATACAAAATACACCATATTTTACACACCATACAACATACACTACACGTCATATACAATACACAATCACACATTCACACACCATTCACACACGCACCACACACGCACCACACACACAAACGTCACACATCATTCACACACACACACATCACACATCACATCACATCACACATCACACACACACACACACACACACCACATGTCATATACATCACAGATCCACAAACGATCTCTCACTCTACCCCCCACCAGATAGCACCACCCACCTCTACAATACCCCCACAAATGCCCTGCCCCCCCCAACCACAAAACGCCCTTCAAAACACCCCTCCCCCCACAGTGCCCCTCAACACCCTGCCCCTCTCACCCACCCCCACAATGCCCCTGCCCCTCCCCTCAACCACCACAATGCCCCTCAACACACCCCTCCCCCACAGTGCCCCTCAAACCACCCCTGCCCCTCTCCCACCCCCACAAGCCCCGCCCCTCCCCCAGACCACCACATCGCCCCCTCAACCACCCTCCCCCACAGTGCCCTCAACCACCCCCCTCCCCCTCCCCACCCCCCACAATCCCCCTGCCCCCACCCTCACCCACCACAATGCCCCCTCAACCACCCCCCCCACATGCCCTCAAACCCCTGCCCCTCTCCCCACCCCCACAATGCCCCGCCCCTCCCCTCAACCACCAACAATGCCCCAACCACCCCTCGCCCCCAACTCCCTCCCACGCAACCCCCCTCCCCAAACACAATGCCTTGCCCCCCCTCACCACCACAATGCCCCTCAACCACCCCTCCCCCCACAGTGCCCCTCAACCACCCCTCCCCCTACCCCCACCCCCACACAATGCCCCTGCCCCCTCCCCTCACCACCACAATGCCCCCTCAACCACCCCCTTCCCCCCACAGTGCCCCTCAACCACCCCTGCCCCTCTCCCCACCCCCACACAATGCCCCTGCCCCTCCCTCACGCACCACAATGCCCCCTCAACCACCCCTCCCCCCACAGTGCCCCTGCAACCACCCTGCCCCTCTCCCCACCCCCCAACAATGCCCCTGCCCCTCCCCTCACCACCACAATGCCCCCTCAACCACCCCCTCCCCCCACAGTGCCCCTCAACCACCCTGCCCCTCTCCCCACCCCCCAACAATGCCCCTGCCCCTCCCTCACCACCACAATGCCCACTCAACCACCCCCTCCCCCCACGGTGCCCCTCAACCACCCCTGCCCCTTCTCCCACCCCCCACAATGCCCCTGCCCCCCCCACCACCACAATGCCCCTCAACCACCCCCTCCCCCCACAGTGCCCCTCAACCAACCCCTGCCCCCTCCTCCCCCACCCCCAACAATGCCCCTGCCCCTCCCCTCACCACCACATGCCCCCTCAACCACCCCCTCCCCCCCATGCCCTCAACCACCTGCCCCTCTCCCCACCCCCCACAATGCCCCTGCCCCTCCCTCACCACCACAATGCCCCCTCAACCACCCCTCCCCACAGTGCCCCTCAACCACCCATGCCGCCTCTCCCCACCCCCCACAATGCCCCTGCCCCTCCCCTCACCACCACAAATGCCCCTCAACCAACCCCCTCCCCCCACAGTGCCCCTCAACCACCCCGCCCCTCTCCCCACCCCCCACAAGCCCCGCCCCTCCCCTCACCCACCACAATCCCCCTCAACCACCCTCCCCCCACAGGCCTCCCTCAAACCACCCCTGCCCCTCTTCCCCACCCCCACAATGCCCCTGCCCTCCCCTCACCACCACAATGCCCCCTCAAACCACCCCTCCCCCACAGTTGCCCCTCAACCACCCCTGCCCTCTCCAACAGCACCCCCCACAATGCCCCTGCCCCTCCCTCACCACCACCAATGCCCCTTCAACCACCCCCTCCCCCAACAGTGCCCTCAACCACTCCCTGCCCCTCTCCCCCCCACAATGCCCTGCCCCCTCCCCTCACCACCACAATGCCCCCTCAACCACCCCCCTCTCCCCCACAGTGCCCTCACCACCCCTGCCCCTCTCCCCACCCCCACAATGCCCCTGCCCCTCCCCCTCACCTACCACAATGCCCCTCAAACCACCCCCCTCCCCCACAGTCCCCTCAACCACCCCTGCCCCTCTCCCCACCCCCCACAATGCCCCCTCCACCTCCCCTCACACACCAACAGTGCCCCTCAACCACCCCCTTGCCCCCTCAACACCTGCCCTGCTCCCCACCCCCCACAATGCCCCCGCCTCCTCAACCACCCCCCTCACCACCCCCTCCCCCCACAGTGCCCCTCAACCACCCCTGCCCTCTCCCCACCCCCACAATGCCCCTGCCCCTCCCCTCACCCACCAACATGCCCCTCAACCACCCTCCTCCCCAGTGCCCCTCCAACCACCCCTGCCCCTCTCCCCAACCCACACAATGCCCCTGCCCCTCCCCTCACCCCACCCCACCACATGCCCCCAATCAACCACCCCCTCCCCCACAGTGCCCCTCAACCAACCCCTGCCCCTCTCCCACCCCCACAATGCCCCTGCCCCCCCCCTCACCACCACAATGCCCCCCCAACCACCCCCTCCCCCACAGTGGCCCTCAACCACCCCTGCCCTCTTCCCCACCCCCACAATGCCCCTGCCCCTCCCCTCACCACTGCCCTCAACCACCTCCCCCACAAGTGCCCCTCCAACCACCCCTGCCCCTCCCCCACCCCCACAATGCCCCTGCCCCTGCCCCTCCCCTCACCACCAACAATGCCCCTCAACCACCCCTGCCCCTCTCCCCACCCCCACACAATGCCCCTGCCCCTGCCCCTCCCTCACCACCACAATGCCCCTCCACACCACCTGCCCTCCTCCCCACCCCCCACAATGCCCCTGCCTGCCCTCCCTCACCCACCACAAAATGCCCCTCAAACACCTGCCCCTCTCCCACCCCCACATGCCCCTGCCCCTGCCCCTCCCCTCACCACCACAATCCCCTCAACACCCCTGCCCCTCTCCCACCACAATGCCGCCTGCCCCCCTGCCCCCCTCACCACCCAATGCCCTCAACCACCCCTGCCCCCTCTCCCCACCCCCCACACAATGCCCCTGCCCCTGCCCTCCCCTCACCACCACAAATGCCCCTCAACCACCCCTGCCCCTCTCCACACTCACAACCACAATGCCCCTCAACCCCCCTGCCTCGCCCACCACCCCCACCCCTGCCCCTGCCCCTCCCCTACCACCACAATGCCCCTCAACCACCCCTGCCCCTCTCCCCACCCCCCACAATGCCCCTGCCCTGCCCCTCCCTCACCACCACAATGCCCTCAACCAACCCCTGCCTCTCCCCACCCCCCCCACAATGCCCCTGCCCCTGCCCCTCCCCTCACCACCACAATGCCCCTCAACCACCCCTGCCCCTCTCCCCCACCCCCACAATGCCCCTGCCCCTGCCCCTCCCCTCACCACCCACAATGCCCCTCAACCACCCTGCCCCCTCCCCCCCCCCCATCAATGCCCCACCTGCCCTGCCCTCCCCTCACCCCACAAATGCCCCCTCAACACCCCTCCCCCTCTCCCCACCCCCACAATGCCCACTGCCCCTGCCCCTCCCCTCACCCCACAATGCCCCCAACCACCCCTGCCCCTCTCCCCAACTCAACCACCTGCCAACAATGCCCTGCCCCTGCCCCTCCCCTCACCACCACACATGCCCTCACCACCTGCCCCTCTCCCCACCCACCACAATGCCCTTGCACCCTGCCCCTCCCCCTCACACACCACAATGCCCTCAACTCACACCCTGCCCCTCTCACCCCTGCCCCCCACCCCCACAATGCCCCTGCCCCTGCCCTCCCTCACCACCACAATGCCCCTCAACCACCCCTGCCCCTCTCCCCACCCCCCACAATGCCCCTGCCCCTGCCCCTCCCCTCACCACCACAATGCCCTCAACCACCCCTGCCCTTCCCCCCACCCCCACAAATGCCCCTGCCCTCCCCTCACCACCACAATGCCCCCTCAACCACCCCCTCCCTCGCCCCACCCATCCACCCACATCCATCATGTTCATATTCCAGTTAAAGTCAAAGTTTACCTCCTCGATCTTTTTCTCTTTCTATTTCTTTTTCTTTTTTTTCTTTTTCTTTTCTTTTTCTGTTTGTTTCTATTTTCTTTTTTTTTTTTTTTTTTTTCTTTTTCTTTTTCTTTTTCTGTTTGTTCTATTTTTCTTTTTTCTTTTTTTTCTTTTTTCTTTTTCTTTTTTCTTTTTTCTTTTTTCTTTGTTTTTTCTTTTTTTCTTCTTTTTTTCTTTTTCTTTTATTTTTTTCTTTTTCTTTTTCTTTTTCTGTTTGTTTCTATTTTTCTTTTTTCCTTTTTTCTTTTTCTTTTTCTTTTTTTCTTTTTTTAAGTCAACAGTTTATATCCTGACTTTTCTTGTGTTATTTATTGCCTCACGATTAACTTAATTTTCCCTCACCGGTCCAGTATTTTCTATTTTCCCTTCGATTTAATGATGTTATTTTCCTCCGTAACTCAACTTTTGTTTAATTTCCTCACTGTTCTTTATTCTCATCGACTTATCTCTGAATTTTTTCTTTAATTTCCTCACTGTTCTCATCTCTGTAATTTTTCCTCACGACTTAGTTATGTATAATTTTCCTCACCAATCCAATGTTGTTTTTTTTACATTTGACTCATTTGTGTTTTTTTCCTCACCAACGCATCTCTGTAACTTTCCTTCCCAGACCAACTTTCTATGATTTTCCTCATCTTTTTTTTTCTCACTGACAATTTTTGCTCACCACCTCATCTCTGTAACTTCTCCTCATAGACTCAAAACATATTTTTCCTAAGCTACTTAACACTTATTTTCCTCACAGCCTAATCACCCATTTTCCTCACCCACTCATCACCTATTTCCTCCGACTCAATTTTCTCCAACTCAACACCTATTTTCCTCACCCACTCATCACCTATTTTCCTCAGACTTCACCTTTTCCTCACCACTCATCACCTATTTTCCTCGCCACTCATCACCTATTTTCCTCACCGACTCAACTTATTTTCCTCCCGACTCAACTCATTTTCCTCACAGCCTCATCACCTATTTTCCTCACCCACTCATCACTATTTTTCCTCACCCACTCACCTATTTTCCTCAACTTCACTCACCCATTTTTTTCACCACTCATCACCTATTTTCCTCACCGCTTCAACACCTATTTTCCTCATCCACTCATCACCTATTTTCCTCACCCACTCATCACCCATTTTTCCTCCGCAGGTACGGTGTTCGAACGCAAGGATGCAGAGGCCGAGGGGCGTCGTGGGCGAGCATAATCGGGCGTGCCAGTGAGTGTGGGAAAGGAATTCGGACGAGGGGTCGAGAGGGAGAGGAGAAAGAGGGAGGAGGGAGGGAGAAGGAGAGGGAGAGAGAGGGGGGGAGGGAGAGAAAGAGGGAGGAAGGAGGGAGAGAAGGAGAGGGAGAGAGAGAGAGAGATGATAAGGGGAGGAGAGAGAGAGAGAGAGAGGAGGAGGGAGGAGAGGGAGAGAGAGAGAGAGAGAGAGAGAGAGAGAGAGAGAGAGAGAGGAGAGAAAGGAGGAGAGAGAGAGAGGAGGGAGGATAGGAGGAGAGAGAGAGATAAATATGAGGGAAGCGAGAGAGGAAGAGAGAGAGAGAGAGAGAGAGAGAGGAGGAGAGAGAGGAGAGAGAGAGAGAGAGGGAAAGAGATGGATTTGGGGAGGAGAGATAGGAAGAGATATGATGATGAGGAGGAGAGAGAGGAGGAGACAAAATGACGAGAGTCAGGGAGATGGATTGGAGAAAGGGGGGGGGGGAGAAGAGAGAGGGAAAGGATAAGGAGGAGAGATAGAGGAAAATAGAGGGAAGAGGTGGATTTGGGAAGAGGGAAGAGAAAAAAAGAGTTAAGGAAGAGCGAGGTAGAGAGAGGAGAGGTGAGGAAGAGGGATGAGAAGAATGAGGAATAGGGAATGAGAGGGGGGAGATGAGAAAAAATGAGAAGGAGAGAGATGGATGGGGGAAAGGGGGGAGAAAAAAAATGATGGGAGGAAATAGATGAAGAGAGAGGATAAGGGGAGGAGAGAGAGGAAGAAAGAGATAGGGGGAGGAGAAGGAAGAGAGAGATAGGGGGAGGAGAGAGAGAGAAAAAAGAAAAGAGCGAAAGAGTTGGATTTGAGGAAGGGGAAAGAGAAAAGATCAGGAGAGGAAGAGCGAAGTAGAGAGAGGGGAGAGGAGGTGACGAAGAGGGAATAGGAGGAAGAGTGAGGTATAGGGCATGAGAAGAGAGAAGAGAGGGAGAGAGATGAAAAAGAGGAAATGTGAAGGGTGAGAAATGGGGAATTAGAGGCAAAGAGAGGAGGGATAGTGAAGACGAAATAAATGAGAGGAGCAGAACAGAAGTGGAAAAAAGAGACAGAGATGGGAGGAGAAGAGAAGAATAGAGAATGAGGGAAGAAGAGAATAGATTGAAGAAAGATGGAAGAAAAGCGGAGGGAGAGAGGAGAGAGGTATAGAGAATGAAAATAGGGAGAATTTAGAATAAGAAATGGGAGAATAAGCAAAAGGTGATGAAGATAGAGAGAGAGAGGAGAGGAGAGATCTGGAGAAAACGAGCATAAGAGAAAAGGAAAGAATATCCATTATTAAGAAGTGAGACATGACGAAATGCTAAAATGGATTGCCGATAAATTGATTATTAAATGGAAAACAAGTGCTTAAAACTGTAATATCTTTGTATTATCATATTATTATATTTTTATCATCATTATTGTATTATCATGATTATTACTATTAATCATCCTCATTATCACATATCATCATTAATTGGTCACTATTATCATTATTATACTATTATTACTTTATCATCCTCATATCACCGTCATCATTATATATCATCATCTCATTTTCACCATCATCATCATCATTATTGTCATTATCATCATTATTATTACTATTATCATCCTCATTAATCACCATCATCATTTTGTTATATCATCATTATTATTACTAGTAATCATCCTCATTTCATCATCATCATTATTATATCATCATATTATTACTATTATCAATCATCATTATCATATCATCATTGTCATATTATTATATTTCTATTATTACTGTTTATCATCATCATTAATACCATTGTCCATCTCATTTCATTATTCTTACTGCTATTTTTCTCAATAGTTCTTATTCGTTTAAAATCTCCTGCACTCCCTCTACTCTTTTCTTTTCTTTTTCTTCTTCTCATAAAACCGTGATTGTCATTCTCATGGCCGTCAGTCGGGAAACCGGGGGAGAGAATGATGTCTATAGGAAGGAGGAGAAAAACAAGAGGAGAGAAGGAAAAACAAAGAAAGAGAGAGGAAAAAACGAGAGAAGAGAAGGAAAAACAGAAAGAGAGAGGAAAAAACGAGAGAAAGAGAGAGGGAGAAAGAGAGGAGGAAAAAAACGAAGAGAGAAAGAGAGAGAGGAAAAAACGAGAGAAGAGAGAGAGAGAATAAAGGCGAGAGCGAGAGAAAGAAAGGGGGAAAGAGAATGAGAGAGAAAAAAAGAGAAAGAGAGAGGAGAAGAAGAAAGGAAGCAAGCAAGAAAGAAAAAAAGAGAAAGGGGAGAGAGAGAGAGAGAAGAGAGAGATCGGGACAGTAAAGCGAGACGAGAGCAAAGAAGGGGGAAGAGAAGTGAGAAACTGAGAGAGCAAAAAAGAGAAAGGAAGAAAAAAGGAAGCAAGTAAGAAAGAAAAATAAGGAGAAAGAGAAAAGAGAGAGAGAGCAGGAAGTACAGGCGAGCGTCGAGAGAAAGAAAGGGAAGAGAGAATTGAGAGAGAGATGAAAAAGAGAAAAGAGAGAGGAGAAGCAAAAAAGGAACAACAAGAAACGAAGAAGAAACGAGAAACAGAGAGTGGTAGAGTAAAGGCGAAGCGAGAGAAGAAAAGAGGGAAAGAGCGAATAGAGAGAGAGGGAAAGAAGAGAGGAG
>NW_020872850.1:15000-20000 GCF_003789085.1 Penaeus vannamei
ATAGATTTTAAAGCAGCATTTCGAAAGAAGAAGAACAACAGTGCGAAGGGCCTGTCGAAGGGAACACAACACCGCGACAGAGATGCGACCAATATTTTGAGATCCTGTGGGATGCACATGAGGATGCGAGGATGCGAAGAGGGGCGGGAGGGCACGGGGATGCGGGGGAAGGAGGGGGAGGGAGGAACTCTAGGATCCACGAGGTTATGTAAGGGCGAAGGATTAGAAGGGAGGAGGAAGGGCGAAGGATTAGAAGGGAGGAGGAAGGGCGAGGGTATTATCAGGGAAAGGAAGGGCAGGAGGAGCAGGAAGAAGAAGGATGAGGAGGATGAGGATTAGAAGGAGGGGATGGGGGAGAGGGAGGGGGGGAGGAGAGGAGGTGGGGAAGAGGAGGAGGAGGAGGAGGAGGAGGGGTAGGGAGAGGAGGAAGAGGAGTATGAGGTGGTAGAGGAAGAGGAGGAAGGAGAGGAAGAGGAGGAGGATAAACAGGTATAAGAGGAAAAGATTAAGAAATATAATGATGAGAAGGGAGATGGTGTGGTGGCAAGGGAGGGGCGAGGAGGAGAGGAGGAAGGAGAAAGTGGAAGAGTTGAAGTAGAAGGAATGAAAAGGACATAAGCAATAAACAGCAAAAGAGAACGAGGAGAAGTAAAGACAAGAAAGATGCAGAGAGGAGACAGGAGAGCAGAGGCGAGTGAAAATCGCAAGGGTGAAAAGAAACAGAGCTAGGAAGAATATGAGCGAGGGCAGCAAGTTGAAGGAGGGAAAAATAGCTGAAAGAGGAGAAAGGGAAAAGAAGGAAAACGGAGAGGAATGAGAAAGGGGAGAAGGTGGAGAGAGAGGAGAATGAGGCAAGAGGAAAAAGGCTCCAGGGCGGGGTGGACGAGAAGGTTGCATATCTCCCCGCGCAGAGAGCCCGACTGAATGGTTGATGAGGAACCTTTGTCTTGTTACGTGGAACAAAGGGAAGGTGTGGCATGTTTAGAAGGGAGACGAATAGAGAGAGGAAAAAAGGGCGGGGAGAGAAAAAAATAGTCACGTGGCGTAAACGTGAGGCGATGGCGGGAAAAATAGGGACGTGCTAAGGAGGAAGGGACGTGCGAGCGGGGGAATGTGAAGGGAGCACGGGGGGTGGGGGTGTGGCACTGGCGGCTGGGGGTGGGGGCGGGGTTTAAGAAGGTGTCAGATGGGGCGAGAAAAGGGAAAAGAAATCGACACGAGATGGAAAAAAGTGAGGCATAAATATTGCGAGGTGAGATAACGCCTTTTGTGTTGAAGAGGTGAGATATAGCGAGGGGATGCTGGGAAGTGCGAGCTGGGGTGTGGAAGCCGCGTCCAGGAAATGGAAAGGACATCTTAAGAAGCATGCTGGCGGGACGAAGAATAAATGGAAGTTTAATTAACGAAATGGAAACGTCGCAGGCTCCATGCCAGGTGAAAAACTCGGAATTACAAACGGTAAAACATAAATGAAAATAGTTTAAAAAATGTTATTCATTTGTCAAAAGCATGTAATATTTTCGGGCATACATGGAGGTGAGATAAAAGGATAACTTGCCATTCATAACAGCCGCGGCAGAAATAAAAACAAGGAGGAATGTGCATTTGAAAGAAGTTCAATAGCATTCCAAATAGAAGACAAACATATGAAAGCCTGAGGCGCAGAGCACGCTTTTGGGGCACAGGTAATGGCCGATGTAAATGTAAACGGGGCGGTCGAGGCGGTTGGTTTTTCTCTTTATGAGATGCAACTTAACTAGCCTCATAAAAAAGCGCGAGTGGTTATGCAGTTCCTATAGTGCCGAGAGCTTGCTGATTTGGCTGTGGTGAATGTCCTTGGTAATTGCTGCAATATTGATGTAGGCTCAATTACCGAGAGAACAGTTATTGGGCGGGGGATGAGCGTTCAGGAAAATTAGAGAAAAAAAGTTGGCAACTGGCTATTTTTGCGTCCGGATGCCATGCCTCAGTCAGGAATATTTGCAGGGTTAGCAAGTTAATGCGGCGGAAACAAATGCAGCTGCAGGATAGATCTTACATATGGTAATTTGTGAAGCTCAAAACATGCATTTTTGCCCCCTTTCCGTGGCAGTGAGGGAGGGAGCGAAGACTTGAATTATGGCTTTGCTGTATTTCCAGAGACGTCCGTAGAGGCGTTTCGTATTTCAGATTGGAGGCTGAAAAAAATCAGCTATAAATCACGAAAGTTTCATATATGTATTGCACTTTGGGGCAGGTTGCCAAAATTCAGGTTGGTTATAATAGTTTTTCATGTAAATTAAAGGGGGAATCAACATGATAACGGGTATTAGGCGATAATAACTGTATACCCTAGATTTACACAAACTGTTTGTTCTATTTTTTTCATAACAAATGGAAATCAACAACGGGGATAGCAAAAAGACAAACGTGCTTGTGGTTTAATACTATTTCAGGATGATGCTGTTTTTTTTTTTTTTTTTTTTTTTTATCTTGTATGTGTAACCATTTCCTTTAATGTGGAAACATTCACTCCAATTCAGTTCATGATATCGCAGAAGAACAGCGCTGGTTATCTGTAAGATGTAGTGACCAGGATGAAATTTTCCGGCATAGAAATACATGGCCCTGGGGATCGATGTTGAGCCATCAAAGTTTTGCGGCGCAAACTTGTTGGAAAGCTGGACTTGGCCGAAGTTGAGCGCTCCCGTCTCTCTCATAATTCATTGTCGGAAACATAGATATCGCAAGACGAAAGAGACTGGACATAAACTGTCTCCCTCAGTATGATATCTTCAGCGACTTTGTTACGGCTTGGTGCAAACACAAATGGATTTCACAGCGATCGCGCCGAACGCTCACACTATCTGCAGTCCATTTGTCTAAGAAATATTCAGAAGGAAATTGCATTGCGTGCGCTGATGAATACATTACGCACAAGACAAAGGTAGATTACGAGCAGGCCAAGGCTCGTTTGGAACAGCTCCCCCTGCGAACGATATATCACAGAGATGAACAACAAGAGGGAAAAGGATTTATAGTACGCTTGCAGGAGGCTTGACGAGGTCCTCGCGCTGGCCGTTAAGAGAGTAGGCGTGGCTACACAGGTGCGAGGGCGAGGGCGTGTTAAAGCGAGAAGAGAGTCTCCGAACGCCCGGCTGTAAGAAATGAGCTTCTCGCCTTTGTGAGGCAAGTGGCAAGTAACGCGAGTTTAAATCATAAACACAAACGTCTCCATTATTAATTTTTTCACTTCAAACAAGCAAAAGAGAACGAGGAGCGATGGAAATTGAGTAAACAGTTTCTGCGCAGAGAAATATGCAGCACAAAAGGTCGTTTTAGTATCAACAAAGGTCGCAGCGTCGCGTCGTGGGATTAAAGTGGCTATAAATAAGCCTCGGGTAAGTAATACTTCACTCGAGCGGGGAACGCGGCATAGATAGCAGGGCGGCGCATTAAAACGCCGCTTATATTCATAACAACTAAACGATGACTTTCGGCGTCTTTGATCAACATTCAACTTTAGGAAACTAATTCAGTGACAACAAATCTCGGAATAAAGCATCCATTTTGGTGGACCTCCACATAAGCTTTAAGGAAGAAAATCTCCCGTATCATGTTCATACGTGTTGCAGAATGGAATCCATAATTCAGCCGTCGGGCAAGTACAAAATGGTGCAGTTAATGGATGTAGTACAGTTAATAAACACTAGAGCTTCATTAACGAACTCTGCTGTACAGCATTATCACATGCAGTACACAGGGGCTGAACTAAGTATTCTAATTTGCATAGCTTCAACACGATCCCGCTGCCTGATATCCGAAGGCCATTTGATGTAGACAAGGCTCGCTGAGGAAGTAATTACTTTTTGTTAACGACTGATCCTCACTCCTGATAGAGATCGAGAAAAGCTGGGCTAATGTAAACTGAAAATGGCGCGCGATTTTGAAAGAGGGGAACGTGAGTTGACTGTGACTAATGCGTAAAGTATATATCGGAATTGCATGTTTTCCTGATGAAACCCGTGAATTTAATCTTTTGCTTTGTGAAGTTGTTCATTCTCATTCACATATTTTCTAAATGCTGTAACCTATCGGGATATCGTGCTCCTAAATTTAAATCCCGGGATTCTTGAGAGCGCTCTCGATGACGTTTTCCTTTTTCTTCTGAAATTGTTTACGCTTGTTCTTTCTACGTTGTTATCAAGGTTGCCATTACTGTTATCATCATTATCAAAATATTGTCGGAGTTTTTATAATGATAGCAATGATTATGGTGCCGATATGTGCAACAATAATAATAGTTATAATGACAATAGTTGTAGTAATGACAAATAAGGACAGTGGTAATAGTACTAAAAATGATAATTGATGCTGTTGCTGCTACTGTTGGTACTATCATGATGATAATAATGATAGTAGTAGTTGTGGTAGTAGTGATGATGATGGTAATAATAGTAATGATAATGATAATGATAATAATAACGATTATAGTAATGTTAATGATGATAATAAAGATAATGATAATGATAATAATGAAGATGATAACGATGTTAATAATAATGATAATAACGATTAGAGTAATATAATAATAATAATAATAATAATGATAATAATAATAATGATAATAATAATAATGATGATGATAATAATAATAATAATAATAATAATAATAATGATAGTAATAATAGTAATGATAATGATAATAATAATATTAATGATAATGATAATGATAAAGATCATGATGATGAAGTGATGATGATGATGATAATGACAACGATAATGATAATGATAGTAATAATGATAATGATAATATTAATGATAATAATTATAATAATAATAATGATAATAATGATAATAATGATAATTATAATAACAATAATGATAATAATAATAATAATAATAATGATAATGATAATGATAATAACAATAATAATGATAATGATAGCAATAATAACATCAATAATGATAATGATGGTATTATTATTATCATTACTATTATCATTATTATTATTATTATT
>NW_020872850.1:47500-57500 GCF_003789085.1 Penaeus vannamei
AGCACACGACACACACAGCACACACACACACACAGCACACAACACACACAACACAAACACACACGACATACTCATATATGTATAGATGTATACATAATATATATATATAGTTATATATATATATATATATCTATATATAATATAGTACAACATACATATGATAGTAGTATACATATATATATTATATATATATTATGTGATAATATATATATTAATATGTATAAATAATAACATATATATACATAATATATATAATATAAATAATATAATATATATAATGTATATATAATATGATATATATATATAATATATTATGTATATATACATATATATATATTTAGATATTAAGTAGTTATGTATATATAATACTCATAGTATATATAATACATATATATATAATATATATATATATATAGTATATATATATATAGATATATATTATAGTGAGTGAGAGTGAGGGTATGGTAAGTAGGTAGAGTAGGGTATATATAGTATAGGTGAGTAGAATTTATATATATATATATTATATGTTATATTATATATATATATAAAAAACAAATATATATGTATATCTCATCTCTCTCTCTCTCTTCTCTGTTCTCTCTCTCTCTCGTCTCTGTCTCTATCTCTCTCTCTCTACTCTCTTCTCTCTTCTCTCTCTCTCTCCTCTCTCTCTCTCTCTCTCTCTCTCTCTTCTCTCTCTATCTTCTCTATTATATATAATATATATATATATTATGTATAGAGAGAGAGAGAGGAGAGAGAGAAAGGAGAAAAGAGTAGAGAGGGATAGAGAGAGAAATAGCTTGATAGACAGAGCGATACAAACATACTTATACATATATCTGCACATACACACTATATACAGATCTCAATTACTTTGGACCTCCTGCCCTTTGGTATTGCTATTACTGCCTCTAAGAGCATGTCTCATATTTCCATTAGTAGCTATACATACAACAAATAGTCTGAGCTCTTATGGAAAAAGGTATTTTCTCTGACTAAATCTCCCTCTCCATAATGCTGTGTGGGCGCGTACACATATATACAAATGTTGTATAAAGCTACATACTGCTTACACACGCCGTGCTCTCCCTTAAGCTATTTTACTTGAATGTTTGGATGAACTGTGTCAGTGCATTCTCTACACATATCGACGCAGATCTGCCTGCGGATATATCCCAAAGTCTCCTCCGTAATGGCTTTCCTTTTGGACGAAGTCGTTTGTGCACGAACACGGACGAGTTGCATTCACTACAAAATTTTTGCCAATCGGCATTTCGGTGAGATAGCAAGGTCTGCCAGAGTACGTGGATGGCAGATCGCGTTGTCGTTCACAGGCTGAGGGCTAGGGGAGAGATAGCCCTTGGTCGCTGAATTAAACCGTTACTTAATGGTATTTTATACACACGTGCACCAGTACACAAATATACACACTCTTTAACTCCTGTCTATCTGTCTGACTGGTCCTCCTCCCCTCTCTTCTCGTCTCTCTCTCTCTCTCTCTTCTCTTCTCTCTCTCCTCTCTCTCTCTCTCTCTCTCTCTCTCTCTCTCTCTCTCTCTCTCTCTCTCTCTCTTTCTCCTATCTATCCATCTATCTATCTATGTTAGTAGATAGTATATAGATAGATCAAGATATAAATAGATAAATGTGGAGAAGAAAGAGACAAAGAAAAGAGAGAAGTAGAAGGAGAAAAAAAGATAGATACAGAGAGTAAGAGACAAAGGGAGAAGAGAGATAGATAAAAAGAGGAGAAAGACAGTTTAAAATATATATGGTAATATATACATAATATGCAATATATATAGTATATATATAATATATATATATATTAGTATATAATATATATATATATATATATATTATATATGTGTGTGTGTGTGTGTGTGTGTGTGTGTGGGGTGGTGTGTGGTTGTGTGGTTGTGTATTATAGTGTATGAATATTATATATCGCTATATATAAGATAAGTAGTAATATATTTAAAATATCGTACATTACATATTATATAATATAGTATATATATATATTCGTAAGGTATGAGGATATATAGTATGAATAGTACTTAAGATGATTTGTTGGTATATATATAATAATAGTAATGTGTGTGTGTGATTGTGTGTGTGTGTGTGTGTGTGTGTGTGGTTTGTGTGTGGGTGTGCGTGTGTGTGTAGTGTGTGTTGTGTTGTGTGTGTTGTGTAGAAATAGGGTCAAGATGAAGTAGGTAGAGCAGAGAAGAAGGGAAAAGAAGAGGGATATAAGAGAATGAGATAGAAGAGAGAGAAATATTACATATATATATAATATTGTATAGGTATATATTAAATATATATAGTATATAGTATATATATATAGTATGTGTGTGTTGGTGTGTGTGGGTGTGTGTGTGTGTTGTGGGTGGTGTGTGTGTGGTGTGTGTGTGTGTAAGAGATAGGTCAAGATGATAGGTAGATAGAGAAAAGGGACAAAGGAAAAGAGGGAATAGGAGGAATGTTGAGAGAGAGCATATATATTGATTTGTAACACACCACAGCATATATATATAATATATATGATATATAGTAATGATATGCGTAGTATATGTAGGATATATATAGTAGATATACTATATACTATTGGGTTGTGTGTGTGTGTCTGTGTGTGTGTGTGTGTGTTTGTGGTGTGTGTGTGGTGTGTATGTAGTATAATATATATATATATAATATATATATATAGTAAGTATATATAAGTATAATTAGCTAGTATATAGTATTATACACGAATCACACACGACAACACAAACACACAGCACGGGACACACACACACACACACATGCGATTAGTTTATTATTATATTAATATGTATGATATATTATAAACGTGATATTTAAATGGTATATAATTATGATATATATAATTTATAGTTATATAATATACTATATACTGATATATTAGTAGATATAGCTGTATATAGTTTGGGATTACAGTGTAAAGGGCTTAGGTGGTACGTGTATAAGTATGATATATTTTATAATATAACTATAGGTGAGTTTATATAGTATAGGTTATAGATATAGTAATCGTACTAAGTAAGTATATATATGATTATATCATAGTATAATAGTATATTATAATTATAGTATATAGTATATGCTATGTTTTGTATCTATGATTAATATATATGATTATGTATGTATTATATGCTATATATATCAGTTATATTACATAGTATAGTATAGATATATATAGATATAGTAGTATATATAATTATAATATATAAGTAGTAGTATATTAGGTAACACGTCACATTGACCACACACACAGCACCAAAAACACACACACAACACACAGACACATCAATATCTCATCTCTTATATATTTAGTATAGCATGATATATAGTAATTAATTGATACTGTATATGTATCATTCAACACACCACCACATCACCCACAACCACAACACACACAGACAACAACCACATGAAATCATAGTATGGTATATTATTATATATCAATATTTATAGCTTAGTGATGATTTATGTGGTATAAAATGATGCAGATGATGGTTTTATAGGGAGGAGTATAATAGCTTAAGTGTATAGAGTAAGACGAAGGGGAGAGATGCAACTAAGTCCACCTGAATATTGATTCTTAATATAATGCCTATCTCGCTGGGAATAACGTAATTAGAAGTTTGGCATTTAAGAGTGGTTTGTCTGCATCACCTTGAAAATAATAAATTTAGATTTTTTCGCTTTACCTGACAAGAATCTTTACCAAAAGGCTTCTCGAAAGACAAATTATGGGTCTTACGGTGTACTCTTCATTTTGGACTTTTTCTTCGGTCTCTTCTTTCCCTCTTCCGTTTTTCATTTTCCTATTCCCCGCTCTCTTTTTGCGGTCCTCTCTGACGGTTGCGATGGAGGTGGGAATTGTGGCATATAGGTCGAGTTTCCAGTGCATATTTCAGATATTCAGTATAGGGAAAAGCGGCAAGGCTTCCTCAGAGACGTGATTGGACAGCTCAGGGCGAGATCGAACAGGCGAAACGTGGCGCGCAGCACAAAGAACTGCGGTCGGCCTCTCTGCTCGCGTGTTCCCTTGGGCGGCTGGCGTGGCTCCTGCCTCGGTCTTCTCCTCGTCGCGCTTCTCGAGGCTCTGCCCATAATGAACTTCCACAGCTTCCTTCCTGGGGATTTTGGGGGCGTCGCAGTCTTGCGTCGTTCTTGGAATTATATCTTGTATAGAAACTGTATCGGAGCACACCTGGCGATCTAGGCACCGGTGCGACCAGCGCGTTGCAGATGTTTCTGAACGTCAGAAGTGGGCACACTGGAATTATGCAGCAGAAAGTATATGTTGCAAGCCACGACGGGCCTGAAGGAAAAGGTGGACAGGTTTTAGTATATTGGGTATATTTGCCAGACGCGTTGTGCGGTCACGGCTGGGAGCGAACCAAGGGTGTCCCAGGAGCGCGGATTTTCGGGGTCGGGGTGTGGTCGGTGGTCCAAGAGTCCAGAATCAATTCATCACAAATGTCGCGTCATACGTGATGGCTTGCATGGATGGCTGGAGTAACGTGTCTATACTTGCGTCAGACATGCAAGCACTACACGGCCTTTCCTGCAAAACCTGCTTCTATTCTTCCATGAAAGGCTCATGGCATTTGTGCTTCCGTGCTGTGAAGGTTGTGATCTTAACCTTGTTTATTTACCTAGACTTAATCAGGAAACAGAAAGGTCGCTGCAAATATCGCTCAGACTATGATGAAACCTTGTGTGTACGAAGCTCTGTGCACGATGCATCGCTTAAATCGGGGTGCCAGTGCCTCCCCTGTCCAGATGGCTTCATTCCTAACACAACTACCACATGTATTCACATTCACACATCACACGCACAGACAGTTAAACACATGCACATCCTCTATCTCTCTCTCCCTCTCCCTTTCAAATACACATTTGATGTATGGTCTGGAAATCACAGGATCTTTCTATATGAGGCATCATAGATCTTTTCAAAGCGTCCGGTTATGCTGAAACAACTTAATATCGGTAATATGGCGAGCAATTTACCTCGAGAATAATAGACTGATAATGTCATGGTTTCACATCAGTCATCAGACAGATAATGTCGAGTTATTATGTGTCTGCGACCAGAAACCGCGGCCGGGAAGGGAAGAGGGGAGCGTCGGGCACGCTGAGGGTCAGCTCAGACTGCTGGCGGTGCTGACGGAGGAAAGCTGATTGCTGATCCTCAAAGGGAAAGGAAGATTCCATAGTGGAGGTGGACGTAATAGCCAACAAGCAGCGGCTCCGGTATGATATTTGGTTCGAGCAGAGGCGGGTGCAGAGTGACAACGTGGAAACAAGGAAGCCTCAGAACTGCTGATTCCGCAAATGCAGAGTCGTGCGAGGCCGAGGAAAGCCTGTTCCTCTTAAGCCTTCAGCATTCTGAGCCTTTCCTTCCCGATGCCAATTTCTCCGCCTTAACTGCATTCAGGATTTTGAACGTAAAATGGCGGGCTGATTAACAATTTTCCCCGCATTTCTAATTCTAGAAAAAGGGTCCTGCATTATCATTGGCATTGCTGGCGTAAAAATGCTACAGCGCCGAGGCAACCCAAACAAGGACAGAAAGCCTAAATAAACACTCGAAATAAAACTCTGCCGCGGCCAATCTTTTTACGGGGTGCTCAGAATTTTATTTCAATCGAGTCAGTTATCCAGCGCGAAGTTAGAATCAAAGGGAGAGAAACAAAGGGACGATAGAGAATTATAACCTGACATTAAGTAGAACAATGGGCGGAAATATGGTTGGCAGCCTTACCGAAGTTTATTATCTTTTTCGATTGATCACACTGGATATATTGGGCTTCAGCTGATCATTCCACGTTCTGAGATACTGCGACGTGTATTTAGATTGATTTATACCCACGCTACTACACACATTCACACAACAGGCGCAGCGAGCAACGACAGCACACCATAGGCGAGCACCACGCATCATAGCATCAGCACCACATCACAGCACCAGCACACCACACACCACATCGACACGCACACAACACAACACACTATATATGGTTATTATAAGTAGTATAGGTATACGATTATGATATATAGTTAGTGTGCAGTCAGGGCTGAGACAGTCACATATATAAGCATATTACTGGCATATATATATAGCGGGACATATATAAAATATATGATGGTATGGAAACGGTGCTCTGGTTACAGTATAGTCGATAAGTAACAGTCTATAGTATTGCATACGTACACGGCGACACGGCAGACGTACACAAGAGCAGCGACAGCAAGCACGCACGCACCACACACCAGCCACGACACACACAAGGACACACACGGACACATGTGAACAGGATGAGGCACAAGAGCACGACGACAGACACACACAGCACACACCACGGACACACACATACATCACCAGCACTACACAGCAGTACAACAACGACATACAACTATCATATATATGATACTATATTATTATATATACAATAATTGAACTGATGAGTATATAGGTGAATGTATACGTGTATAGGCGATGTATATATAAGATGGCTGATGTATGTCATATGAAGATGGTGTGGTATATATAATGTATATATTTGAGGTGTGTGTAAGTATATATTAAGGGTAGTATATATAAGCTAGTAATATAGTACTAGTATAGGAGTATGTAGTTACGTAGATATTGTATAAGGCCTAACAACATCACCTATTTATATAGTAAGTAGTATTAGTATATAGTTAGTAGTATAGTATATTGATAAGTTATACTAATATAATAGTTAAGTAATAAGGTAGTATTAGTAGAAGATTGCATGAATGTAGTGTGTGTATGTATATATATATTATAGTATATAGTTATATTATACGTATAAGATATATATGATATATATATCATAATATAAGTACATAAGCATATAGACTAGTATATATACTATTGTATTATTATATATATAGTATAATATATATAATGTCTATAATATGTCTATTAGTGTAGTATACATGTATACTGATATTATATATATATAGTATTATTGATATAATATAGAATATATATATATATATATATATAATAATATTATACATACACAAGACAGACCATAAGCACACACGCAACATTCTTATATAGTATGAGTAGCTATATTATATTTAATATATACAGTGTATATTATATATTACAGATCTATTATATAGTACTATTGTGTGGTGTGTGTGGTGTGTGTGTGTGTGTGTGTTGTGGTGTGAGCTGTGTGTGTGTGTGTGTGTGTGATATATATATGTATCAGTAGATATTCATGATATATAATAATGTATAGTATTGGTAATAGATATTAATATATAGTATATATATTATATAAATATGTTATATTATTTGTAATGAATAAGTATGTTACATATATAATGAGCATATACGATCTACAATGTATGTAGATTATAGAGTAAAACAATACTATTTCGGTCTATATGTAAGATATAGTTATACATAGACAGTGTATGCGGGTTATGGAGCGGTATTTAATAAGGTATATGGTAGTTTTAGGTGTAGTATAAGTAATAGATGAGATACTTATATATGATGAGCATGATATAGTATTATTGTATATTTATATATAGGATAGTATATAGGTTAGTACTTTACATATGTAGCTATCTCACCGACACACATCACAACACACCAAGACGCGGACACACCACACGACAGACACAGCACACATCGCCCACACGAGCTCACACACGTACACACGACACACACAGCAGTTGAGGTGTCACACACACACGCAGGTGACAACAACACACACACATTAGTATATATACTACTGTTATATAGGTGAGTAGTATAGAAGTGCCATATATTATATATATGATAGGTGCATTTAATTATATGTAGCATATAATATAGGAGGCCCAGATATGCAATATGGATACTGCATAATATGTGTATGTATAGTATATGTATATGTATATGTAGGTACTAGTTAAGAGCATAGTATGTTATATGTTAGTAGTTAGATGTCAGGTGGCATTTATGTATATATACGATATAATATATATATGATTTGTATATTATACAGTAGTAATATAGGTATAGAGTATATAAACATAGTACGGCAATATATATGCGTAGTATATAGGTAATTGTATAGTAGTATATTTATGATATTAGTTAGTATATATATATATAGGTATATATTAATGCATATATATATATATAGTATGATATATATATATATATATATATATATATATATATATGTATGTATGTATGTATGGTATATATATACATACATACATATATATATATATATATATATATATATATATATATATAGTATATATATGTGTATATATGTAATATGTATATGCATATACAATATATATGAATATGTATATACATATTCATATATATATATATTATATATATATATATATTAATATATATATATATATATTATATGTGTGTGTGTGTGTGTGTGTGTGTGTGTGTGTGTGTGTGTGTGTGTGTGTGTGGTGTATGTGCGTGTGTGTTTCTATATGTACCAGACTGGAAACCTTGAATGTGCGTTATTTTTAAACGTAACTTGCGCAGTTAGAATTTCAGTTTATCCAAAAAAGCGCAGTTCATTGTTGCACGACTACTGTCTTGCATTTTGTAACGTTAGTGGTGGATGATACATTATCTAAACATCGTTTACTCTCTTTTATCTGGCATGGTTCAACTTGATTGATAAATCTTTTGGGTCCACGCTTGGGCCAATTGACGTTGCGCGATAAAGAGGTACTTAACAGCTTTGCGCGGCCATCAACTAAAAAAGGGAAAACTGGGGGGTAAAGACAGCGCGTCACAAGGTTTCGTCTGGCATAGATATGAATATAAGTATAAACACACACACACACACACACAAACACACACACACACACATATATATGTATAATGATAATAAAGACAGTAATAATAATAGTAATGATAATGATGATAACAACAGCAATGATAATAATAATGGTACAGCTACTATTACCAATAATAATACTAATAATAAATAATGATAATCATACAAATATTGATAATGATACTAATGCTAGTACTGTTTCTAATGTCACTCACAATGTAGCCATATTTGCGTCCATTTATTAATCAAAGAAAAAATGTAGCATTATACTGTGCACCTGTTTTCACTAATTGAGCCCGTTCTTGTGCATTCCCAGCGACAGCTTGGTCATACTCCACTCAAAGAGCAAGGATGTAACTCCGTAGTCTATTTTCAACTAACTTTATTTCCACTAGTCTAGAAAATATTGGTCGGAGGCCCCATTATTTTAGCTGTGGAAAAATAACGGTGTGTGTTTACGATTCTTTCTGAATACGCCCACGTTTTCCATCCATCTGCTAACGTTAATCGGTGATGACGTGGAGCCAATGGCTGGAAGCCTCGAACGTTGAAGAAGGCTCTCTGACATGTCCAGAATCCTCGGTCAATCCATCGCTCATGTGACGAAATAAGCGTTGGACCGGTGAACTTTCTCCTTCAAGGCCTCAGTCGTGGCTCTGCTGCAACTCCATGATAATTTACTTGCAATGTTTTGGCGGTTACTTTTCGAGCTCGATCACGGCGAAAACAAACAAAGCCTCCCTTTTTGCACTCCATCACATGACCAACATCAAAGGACCACGTGACCGCTGGCTTAAGGTACCTTCCACAGACCAACCGTGCTGAAGGGCTATAAAATCAGCGAATTCCTGTTGGTTAAATCTAAAGGTAGTTCGATGCTTCTGTTTCTTCATATGAATTACAGCTACTATTGTAATTTAATAATTTAATAGTACTACTACTACTACTTCTACTACTAGTAAGACTACTGTTGGAGTGGAACCCTGTCAGTGTATATAACATCATATTTACCTTTTATGATATGTTCGTCATCGGTGGTAACTGGTGGTTCGGGAAGGCATACAGTAAAGCACCAATACACATTAACCAGCTTTGATAATGAAATCA
>NW_020872850.1:65000-70000 GCF_003789085.1 Penaeus vannamei
GAGTATTGCCATTTTCACTTGTAATGTAGCATTGCAGCGATTGCTTACATTCATTCATTTCATATTTATTCATATTTTCTAAAGCATGACGTCTATTATAAGGCATGGATTCGAGGACGTGCAGCTGTGTCGTTTCCTGAGAGCGGTTCGGCCAGAGACGGCCACCGCAATGAACTTGATTACTGCTTCACTTTTCCTTCGTCGCAGCCTTAGTTCTAATCACAGGATTGCCTGGCCGCATCGGGATGCCGGGGAAGAACCTTGATGTCGGTGTCATCATCGGAACTAAAACGGGCACTGTAAAATGTCACTCCTGAGGCTTCGAAGGAGCGATCAGGCGGGAAGAAATGAAGCAATTACCCAGCGAAGCCTCTCAGCCGCGGGCGCTCGGAGCAGGTCGCGCAACCTGCGTTATGCGACGTTGGATCACAAATTAACACAGGCCGCGGTAAAAGCGGAAGACAAAGAGCGCCGGAGGAGGACGGGCTACATATCAATGAACAACTTTTCTTCAAGTACAAATATAAAGAATCTCGGCGCTCACGAGTCTCCCGGTAAACTTTGTAAGTCTTGATTAGTTTCCTTTAAAGAGGCGCCACAAACAGGCATTGCAGCTGAGCGTGTGCGCAGATCCTTAGCGGGGATTCTGGCATGATTTTTTGTGTACTTATTGCTCACATGACTCTGCTGATACGGCATTTATCATGCAATCTTTCCATGCACTTTATGTTATGCATGAAACCTGCGTAGAAGGTAAAGTAAGCAAATAATAGAAGAAAAATTACCTAAAGTTATCACATTTTCTATTATAACAGTCTAGTTATAAACTTCTGACTTTACGGAACGAAGCAAAAATGACACAAGTGTAATGAAGCATCGACCCAGATGACTTATGTCTGTGATATTTCGCTCATCGGAAGTAGACTCCTGCCCCAGCTGATTAATTCCATTACTAGTAGCAGTTCGCGTAACGGAGGCTTGCTCTCCAAGAGCCCGAGAGCAGATGGATGGAACAACATCAAAGAGAATACTAACAGATTCAGAGAGGAAGAGACGGCAGAGGGAATCGAATAGTGAAGCCAGAACTGAGGAGATAAACCTGCAGAGGAATCACAGCTGGAAAATGGTTGAAAATGTTCCGTCTGACGAGGCGCGACCTTCCTTGGGCAATGACACTGAATGAGGGACCGGGTCATAAGACGCTGCAGAAGGGCAATTCCGTATTGCTCAGGGAAAGGATGAAATCTTGGGGGACCTTACAGGGATATCCTATGGTCAAAGTAGTACTTGTAACATCATGTCTGCTGCGTATACTTCGAAATAAAATGGATGGTATTGACCCGCGGACACATGCGCAGTGACCGCAGAGAGAATCGTCCGAGGTTTACTGCCAACATTCAATCACTGAAAGGTATTGGCTGCTTAACTTAACGTTCGCCGGAGGCTTCGTTTTTCCTTGTGAGGGAGTAATTGTTGCGCAGAAAAAAGAAGAAAATGTGTCCTTCCTTTTATGTTGCTTTTCGTAAAATGTCCTAGAATCAGAGTTGCTTTTCAATTGTTTAGACCTTTTCACTGCAATAAACACAACAAATACATCAGTCTAAACTCAACACCCCGTTTAAACTCTTAGCTAACTACATTTCTACAGCAGTCCCTGAAAATTCCGAGCACGTACAAACTTTTTCTACGCATTCCGTTCAGACCAAAAACATTTATCATATTTCCTATTAATTTTACTGCAAGTTCATAGCTAGAGATTCCAGTGACGACGTCGTTATTCACGTGATCACTGGAGGAGAACGACCCTCGGAGTCGAGACGAAGTTACACCCAGTCTGCAATTTACACATCGCATTCAAGTGGTATCGTTTTACAGATCAGCAGCGTAAAGGCTCAACAATATCCTCCTCTGTCTTCAGAAATGACGTCCTGTGTAAGACTCACACTCAACAACACACACAATCACACACACACACTCACACTCTCTCTCTCTCACACACACACAAACACAGTCACACACACACACTCACACTCACTCACCCTCTCTCTCTCTCTCACACACACTCACACTTACACTCACTCTCACTCTCTCTCTCTCTCTCACAGACGCACACACTCACAAACACACACACAAAGAACAATCTTTGCATTGAGCACTTTTAGCCACTGTTCCACCATACCCATAGTTCAAGGCTAAGATTCCCAGAACATAAAGATAGTCTATAATTAACCCATTATTGCAGTGAGAGAGGGAAGTTTTGCGATAAGGAAGTTTTACTGGTAACCGACGCAAACCAGACATTGGTGCTCAAGGAAAAGCATCTTACGGGAATTACGTCATATTTCCAGAATAAATGCTACTCTCCTCTGCTCTCTCTCTATATATCAGTCCCTCGCTCTTTATTCCTTGGTCCTTCTCCTTAACCTTTCTCGCTCTCCCCTCTCTCTTTTCTCCCCCTTCTCTCTATGCCCCTCTGCTTGCCTTTCTCCCCCCTCTCTCTTTCTCTCCTCTCCCATATCCCCATTTTTCATTCCTTCCCTCCTCCCTCTGTTTCCCTCTTTCGTTTCTCGTTCTGCTTCTGTCCGACGCTGTCTGTTTGTTTGTCTGTACGACTCTCCCTCCCTTCCTTCCCCTCTCTCTTTCTCTTCCCAATATCTCTCTGTCTGTCTGGAAGTTTGATTGTCTTCCATTTTTTTTTCTCTCTCTCCTTCTTTCTCTCACCATCTCCCCCTCTGTCTTTGTCTTTTGTTTTTTCCTTCCTCCCTCTCTCCTTTCCTTCTCTCTCTCTCTCTCATTTTCTCCTACGTTTTTTCCATTCGCACGCGGTGGCAATCAGCCTGATTGTGGCGAGGAAGGATTAAGTCCGAGTCCTGTACTGAAGGAACTAAGCACCGCAACTTGGCTTGATGGCGGCAATTTATCACTCTCAAGGGAATGTGTTGTTTGTGTGATGTTTACCCAAGGGCTCCCACCTCTCCTCACCCTCCGGGAGCTCCATTACATGCTCTCTAGGCTCATGTATCCACAATTTCCTGCTGTCGCTATCCACATTCCTCTGACGGCGGCTTCCGAGGCCCCTAATGTGCGTAGCCACCTTAACCTAGTCTCAGCATCCATTTCTCTCTCACCTCTGCGTCCAAATTTTGAAGCTCCGCGCATCCAATTCTCGTGACCTCCATATCCTGACTTCTGCATGCATTCATCTTCCATCTTTTGCGTCAAAGTTATCGTAATGTCTGCCACCACTTTATCTGACCTCTTCGTCCAGATCCACATTCCGCTGGTTTCTGAATCCTCATTCTCGTTATTCACATTGCCTATCCATGCAATCTCGCTCCTATGATACTTACATTCACATTTGCTGTTCTTTATATCTACAGTTTCTAAAATTCACGTCCATCTAATCTCGCATTCATATTGCTTAACATCCACATCGATATAGACAGGGAAGCACACGAAATGGTCGCACAAGGAGGAAAACCACAGGGTAAAAAAATATAAGTTAACCCGAATAACCTACAGAAAGCAACAACGGCACAAACACCCACCCACAGCCCTGCGTAATATATATGCAGATAGGGTCTAATGACTCTAAACCAACATGTTAGGCGAGACTTGATCCTCGCCGTCACACCGCCGGGCGAAGCCGCGTCAAGCCGTGCTGGGATCGTGGTCGGGACGGGGGCGGGGGGGGGGGAAGGGGGCGGGGGAGTGTGAATTACCCGCCTTGACATGCAGACATGCACACGAATGCACACACATATTCATAAGTGACACACACAAAAGCAAACACACACACACACATTCACACAGCCACACACACATACAAATCCGCATATATATATATTATATATATATATATATATATATATATATATATATATATATATATATATATATATATATATATATATCATCATCATCATCATCATCATCTTCAGCCTGAGTCAATCCACTGCAGGACGTAGGCCTCTCCCATTCTTTTCCAGGTTTCCCTGTCTTGCGATGTTTGTTTCCAGTCTTGGCCCCCAAATTTCGCTATTTCGTCGCGCCATCGTGTCATTGGTCTGGCTCTTGGCCTCCTTAAGTTATTTATAGTCCAGTCTGTTACTTTCTTTGTCCATCTGTCGTCTTGTCTCCGACATACATGCCCTGCCCATTGCCATTTCTTCTTTTTAATGCTCTTGAGTATATCTTCTACCTTCGTCTGTTCTCTGATCCACGTCGCCCTCTTCCGATCTCTCAGGCTAATTCCCATCATCGATCTTTCCATCCCTCTCTGGGCGCTTATTAGTTTCCTCTCCAGTAACCTGGTTGTAGTCTATGTTTCTGACCCATAGGTCATAACTGGGAGGACGCATTGATTAAAGACTTTTCTTTTTAAGCACAATGGCAAGGAACCTCTTAGTGTGCTACTGTGCCTGCCGAAGGCACTCCAGCCTAGACTGATTCGTCGCTTTATTTCCTGTTCACTTGATGTGCCTGTCTGCACGAGTTGTCCTAGGTATATATACCTGTCTACTACCTCTAGTGCTTCGCCTTGTACATGTATTTGTTTGAGTGGGACTCTGCTGTTGAACATAACCTTAGTCTTTTTTCTTGTTCATCTTAAGTCCGACTTTTAGGCTTTCTCTATTCAGATCGTTTAGTAATTGCTGCAGTTCATCAGCTGATTCACTAAGGAGAATAATGTCGTCTGCAAATCTTAGGTTGTTTAGGTGTTCGTCTCCTATTTTGATACCCTTCCCTTCCCATTCTAGTTTCTTGAATATTTCCTCGAGGCAGGCTGTAAACAGCTTTGGTGAGATGGTGTCGCCCTGTCTAACGCCTTTTTTTAATTGGTATTTTATCGGTTTCTGTGTGGAGTTTGATGGTTGCTGTCCCATCTTTGTATATATCTTCCAATATATTACAATATACCTCCTCAACTCCCTGTTGTTGAATAGCACCTAATACTGCTGGTATTTGTACAGAGTCAAATGCCTTTTCATAATCGATGA
>NW_020872850.1:76133-83633 GCF_003789085.1 Penaeus vannamei
AATTATTTAACTGTTTAAGAGTTCATTATGCGACCTTAAGCCAAATATAAAACAAAAATCTTACCTTTGCAGCGAGCAGTGATCGTCTCAGATATACCGTACTGAAGACATGACAGATGTGAGGCATGTCATGTCAGTGTGCTTGTGCCAGAGTGAAGCGTCGTCGGAAGGAATAGGACGACAGGGATTGCTTCCTCTTCCTTCTTTTCCACACGTCCTTCCAGATAAACACTTCTTGTTCCAACCTCACCTTCACATTCTCAATTCATGGAATCCAACATGAAATTAAGTATGCTGATTGACTTGGAATCCTGTACCACTTCAAGTAATGTCATCAGAGAATGCTCCATCCATGCTAAAATAGGTTGAAGATGAGACGTACCTTAAATTTAGAGTTTGATGCGACTTCTCAGATTCTCCTGTTCAAGGCTCAGAGTGCCGAGAAGAAAAGGGGTGAGAGAAGTGGCTTCTCCCGGCTTCTCTCAGCCTTTTTATGATGATCACCACCCCCAGGATGTAGATTGGCGGAGTTTTTTTAAGTTTCGATAGTTGATGTAGTATAGAAAGAGATAAAAAGTCCTTTGAAGAAATCTTCATGATGGGCGGACGGTGTCAGCCAATTCCATAATTTATACTGACAATGAAGTAACTTTGTACACTGAAGATTTTTTTAGGCAGAAATTGATCAGAGTGCAGCTGCATTGCTTGAGTGGAATCTGTGTGTTCTTTATCCTGGCATCTATTTTCCAAAGAACACTCACTTCACATTCTTATTGACCTCCAAGGACTTCCTTGTACGGAGGTGGCCTCGGCAGACGCAGGGAAGATGTGTTAGAAGATTCCCAGTTCTGCATTCTTGAGGAATTTTCAGTTTTCTCGACGTGGACGGGAATGACGGTGGCCTTCTGCCGTGCATCTTCTTCCTGAAGAAGGAAGAATTTCAGATTGACATTTCACAAAACGATATCGTATTTCATTTTACTTGTATAACTGCAATTCAATTAAGATCCCAACCAGTAGATACTTACAACTTCTGGCACATTGATTATGAGGATTCCATCCGAAGACATGACAGATGTGATCGCTGTCATGTCAGTAAGATGAGGCAAGGAAAATCGTCTTCTGAAGGAGTGTGCAGACATGGAGGATCTTCCCTCTTCCTTCTCCATACGTCCTTCCACCACCAGTTCCTTCTCACCTACTACCTTCACCTTCACATCTCCACCCATGAAGTCGTGCATATCCAGAACAATCTGTGAGATTAACTCCTCAGTAACCAAGTGTATAATGCAGCTGTGCATGCCTTGTGTGAGTGTTTTCAATGTTATCTATCATTTGCCACTGACCATTTTTTCTTTATAAACACAAATTTCATTTCAGACATTGGGGCTTTGTTAACACCTTAATTAACCTCTACTCCATTGATTTGAGTTCATCAAGCTTTCTTTGCTGTTTTATTTTTCATAATACATTCATATTCCTATATTCACGAAATTTAGAGTTGCTGTGTCAGAGAAGTGCAGGATTTTGGTTTGCCGTCAGACTGCAGAGGTTGAGAACCACTTCTCTGAATAAAATCAATTTCGCTATATCTCACATTATGTGTGTGTGCGTGAGTTTGTGTGCTTGTGTGAGTGTGTGTGAACGCCTTACCTTATGACTAGAGCTGTCTGAAGTCACTGTGATGGCCTGGTTCTCTTCCTTCCTGTTACGAGAGCGAAGCTGTCTGTACCGCCCCATGATGTCGCTGTGGCTCCTGCGGTCCGTCAGTGTGAGGTCGTCGTCACTCCATCGGTTCAGAACGTCCCTGACGGCGGCGTCGAAGTCGTGCTGTATATTGGCGAAGAACGAATCTTGGAAGAAGCTTCCCCTTCGAGCGATGGGAAGGAACGTGTCCCAGGACCTCTTGGAGGATCCTCCGCACCGACGGCAGCTCACGCCAGGGGCAGAGATCTTCACGTCGTAACACTTCTGGATGGGCGCCATTACGCTCACTAGATTTTCAGATGAAAGTCACTTCTTTAGCCTCAGGAGGTGCGAGGATGGTCGCTCTTGTACTGAAGAGGCTGAAGACGATCCCGAGCTTTATATGCGGCATCGGAGGCGCGAGTCGGTGACGCGACGGTGTATGTATAGCGTCCGAGGCGCTGCCAAGCCTTTGAGGAGCGTGACTCAGGTCCTAAGAATCATTCTTTATTTCGTGTTCGTTGTGTCGGTCCTTTAAGGCCTTAGTCAGGTCCTTCCTTTAGCCCTATTCCGAAATTCGTATGAAATGGTTGACAGAGTCAGAACGAGTTGATGTGTAAGTCTATGAGGGAAAATGTGTTTCTTTCTATGTTTATGCTTGTGCCATTTAATGTAATTGACATCAAAGAAATAATGAAAATGGTGATAATAATACCAAGAAAAAAAATGATGAAAATTATGACGATAATAAAAAATAACGATAATAATGATGATAATGCAGATGATATTAAGAAGAAAAATAATGATGATGAAGAACAGTGTCAGTTTCGCTTCAACTGTAATAGAAACAAGAAAATGATAACGTAAAAAAAAAAAAAAAAAAAAAAAAATACGAGGCCGGGAACGATGGCTATGCTAAAGAAAAAGAAAAAAGCTAAGCTTATAGCATTGTTGATTATAATTTCATCGACAGTAATTTCATTCTTACCACTGGCATTAGCATCAGTGTTGTTGGTGTTATTTTTCTATTTTTGTTTTGTACTTTTGTCATCGTTATCGTCATCGTTGTTATTATCGAAATCATTACCATTTTTTTATTATTTTCTCTCATCATAGTTTTTTTTTTATTTTTTTTTTTTATTTTAAGAATTACCTTATTTGTTAGTATCAATATTACTATTAGTATCAGTATTGCCACCATTATTACCAGTAATAATACTAATAGTATTGGTATTGCTAACGCTATTATTTTTATTGTTATAATCATTACTGTTATTATTATCATCTTTCATATTGAAATACTATTACTATTATACTTATTGGTATAATGACAATTATTAATATCATTGTCATCATTATCATCACCATCATCATTAGCAGTAACACTAATAGTATCAATATCATCATGTTATGATCATTGTTACTATTCTTATTCTTATTCTCATTATTATTCTTAAAATTTCCATAAGCATTGTTCTTGTTATAATTTCATTTTCATTTCCATCGTCAATAACATCATTGTGATCAAAATATCATCATTACTATGACTATTATCATTCTTATTCATATTATTCCTCTTCCAAGTCACATCATCATCCTCATTTAAGTTAATCATTTGCTCTTCATAAGTGCCATTGACTCGACCACAGAAAGAAAAAAAATCATTCACAGCCGAAGGGAGTGGCACGCAGTACACCATTTGGAAAAGAAGCTGAATTCGTCAAATTATCTATTACTTCAAGAGGAAAACGGTAATATCACTCATGAAGGCAAGGAGAGGAGGAGATATATATAAGGTTTAAGATACAAAAAACGAACATGTAATATCCTTTCCTTCCTTTTTTGTTTATTTCTATTTTTGACGGACAGAGGGAGAGAGGTAGAGAAAGAGAGATGAAGATATATTAACTATATATATATATATATATATATATATATATATATATATATATATATATATATATATATATATATAGAGAGAGAGAGAGAGAGAGAGAGAGAGAGAGAGAGAGAGAGAGAGAGAGAGAGAGAGAGAGAGAGAGAGAGAGAGAGAGAGAGAGAGAGAGAGAGAGAGAGAGAGAGAGAGAGAGAGAGAGAGAGAGAGAGAGAGAGAGAGAGAGAGAGAGAGAGAGAGAGAGAGAGAGAGAGAGAGAGAGAGAGAGAGAGAGAGAGAGAGAGGAGAGAGAGAGAGAGAGAGAGAGAGAGAGAGAGAGAGAGAGAGAGAGAGATGGGGCATTAAGCGATCTCCTACGAATACTTGATCCAAGCTTTTATGTTGTCAGCTATGGGACACCAAACGTCGTGCCACTGATACACACATACATATTATATACACGCACATATATTTCTGTGTGTACTGTAGATATGTAGATACAGAAATGGACATGTCTGTATATCGTATATGGGTAAGTATGTATTCATATGTGTGTCGACATCCATGTATATTTGAGCTTTACTCACTGTTCTAATAATTTTTTGTATAAACGCATAGGCTTATATATGTATAAGACTTATATATATATATATATATATATATATATATATATATATATATATATATATATAAATGAGTGTGATTGAAAAAATACGTACACATTTTGTCAGGGTTGGAGTTTCCATGAAACATCCACATTCATTACCATATTTATTTAGAAAAACGGTATATTTTCAGTAATGTAAAAAAACAACATTACATTTACAAAGGACACATGTACATAAACGTTTCACATAATCTTTTAATACCAAAAATATATTTTAGAATAGATTACGGTCTATAGAAATTGCAGCTCTCAGGAAACCAGTGCAGACTGGTACTTATTGCACAGCTTATGCTTGATGCAGGAACCGGTTCTGAATCTTGGGATCCTGAATCCTCAAAGTCTCCAGCGCCCTTCAGCCCTCCACCTCTGCCCATGCCAGGATAGGACTCCATCCTACTGGGCACTCCTGCGGTCGCGCTGGCCAGGGGCGTCTCCCTTCTTCTCGGAGACGATCGTCAGGATTCCGTCCGAGGACAACACGCAGCTGACGGCGTCTCGCTCGACGAGCTCAGGCAAGGCGAAGCGACGCACGAAGCTCACTCGGGACACTCTGCCTCCGTCCTGCCTCTCTGCTTGACCCTCCACCAGCAGCTCCTTTCCTTCCACCAACCGCACTGTCACGTCGCCGCCAAGGAAGTCCAACACGTCCATCACGATCTGAGGAGAAGTACAGGTTAGGCGGCTGCTTAAGGCGCTTAATGCTATGATATGATGAACTGAGTCATTGGAATGAAGTCAACACGTCCCTCACAATCCTTTGGCCAGCCATGTGTGATAAATAATGACATATGATAAAAGAAGCGACACCTAACAAAGCCATGAATTACCTGATGTGATTCTGAATCCTCTGAGACACCTACTGCTTGATTTTCTAAACTGACTTTCTGCTGACGAAGTTTCCTGTACTTGTCCAAGGCGTCACTTCCACAGGACCATTCATTGGCCTTTTCCAAAACTTGTCTCACAGCCTGACTGTAGTTACGACGAACATTCTCGAAGCAGCAATCGTCAGCAAACAGGCCCTTCCTGACGATGGCCAAGTTCCTGCTTTCGCAATCCAATCCTGAACTCTTCAAAGCACACTTGCTCCTGGAATCCCCCGCTGAGGATTCCCTCTTCCACGCATGTGAATCTTCATCATCCCCGAAGGAAACGCCATAGGAATTTCCAGGCCGTCTCACGATGAATGTGTATCCTTCCTCGTCGTCATCGTCTGACGTGGGGCTCAGCAGGTCTGCAGATGAGCCTTTCTTTTCAGCTTCGTCTGGAGACACGAGCACATCTGCCGGGCTTCCTCCGTGACCGGCGCGAACTGCCTCTTCCTCCTTACTTTCCAACTGAACTGGAACAACGGCTTCCTTCCTTTGGCACTTCTGTGGAACAAAGCAATGTGTCAACAATGGCTTATCGTTATTATACATATTATTTTTAAAATTTGTCATATGTGTCATGAGGTAAATAGAATTGGTGATCATAAAAGAAATCTACAACAAAAGGAATATGGTTGATGGTGAAATTGCATAATTTTGAAGATAGATATTTGAGTTGAAAGATTAGAGGAAATTCCAAAGTAGAGCCACCTTCTTCGGAGCCGAAACTGTCAGCACGCCGTCAGAAGACATGACCGAAGTGACGGCCTCCACCTCAATGTCTCCAGGAACAACGAAGCGCCGAAGGAACTGCTTGCTGGACTTGGAACCGTCTTCCTTCTTCTCCAAGTGACCTTCGACCACCAACTCTCGCTCGTTCACAGCCTTCACGCTGACCTCGCCACCGTCCATAAAATCATGAACATCCATAACAAACTGAAAATACATGGAAAGGTTAATCAACATTTACAAATTTATTTAACGGAATTCATTTTATTTCTAAAAAAAAAAAAAAAAAAAAAAAAAAAAAAAAAAAAAAAATCAGAATTTCCCTAAAGTGAATAGAATTTTCGACGTATGGAAATGTTTTTCTCAGTGGCCGCTAAGAAGGGACTTCGAAGCCACTCACCTTATGACCTGTTTTGTCTGACGTGACAGTGACGGCGAGGTTTTCTTCCAGGTGACGGGATCGAAGCTCTCTGTATCGCTCCAGGATATCTTTGTAGTGAAAACGTCGTCCCAAGTGTCTGTCCACTCGAGCTCATTGCTGCTCCACCTGTTCAAGACCTTCCTTATGGCGGCGTCAAACTTTGTGTGCATGTCGGAGAAGAAGGAGTCCTGGAAGAAGCTTCCTCTTCGAGTAATTGGTAGGAATTCATCCCAGAATCTTTGGCGAGAAATTTCCAGTCCTGTCGAGTCTAGTTCTTTACAGACGAGGTTTGATTCATCAGTGATGTCAGGGTTTGTTCTTTCAGTCGTTTTAACATTTCCTTGCTTCTCAACGCCACAAACATCATCATTAATGCACTCCTTTGAAATGTCAATTTCCACAGACCGTGGTTGAACACTGTTGACTGTGGGTACTTCTTTGGCACGACTTGGAATGTTTATGCTTTCCTTCTTTATTGTTTCACAGATAGGTTTTCGTGAGCAATTGGATTCCTCGCTGGTATTTTCAACGGAACTGGCTTCATTCTTATCCGAAGTTTTGGAAGCTGATGAGCTCTCAGCTTCTTCGAGCTTGATGGGAACAACAGTAGTCTTTTGGTGAGACTGGTCCTCCTGTTGAAACAGAAGAGGAAAGTGAGTTCGTATAGCGTGCTCCTGGTTGCAATTTGACTTTGTCTCTCTGATCTGTGAATATGATTGGTACAGGATGATGTGCTTACCATTTTCGGGGCAGTTATAGTTAGGATGCCATCTGAAGACATGACAGACGTGATGGCTGCCATATCGGTGAAAGGAGGCAAGGAAAAGCGGCGTGTGAAGGAGTGTGAGGACACGGATGAGCCTCCTTTTTCTCTCTCTCCAAACGTCCTTCCACCACCACCTCCTCGCCCTCCGCTTTCACCTTCACTTCTCCATCCAGGAAGTCGTGTACATCCACCGCAATCTGGGTATGAACATTTCTATTGATTCATGTTTATTTTTTCAAGTCTCTGTCTGATGGAGGATGTGATGTCAGATTAATTAATAGTTATATTCGGACATATTTTTGAGACTCCCAATCAATGGTGACGGTCATCACCATTTATAAACATTGGCATGAACATAGAGAAGTGGCTCACCTTATGACCCGATGTGTCTGATGTGACGGTGACAGCTTGGTCCTCCTCCTTCAGATTGAGAGATCGAAGTTGTCTGTAGCGTTTCAAAATATCGCTGTACCGACAATTGTCGTCCCA
>NW_020872850.1:88633-91133 GCF_003789085.1 Penaeus vannamei
ATGGACGATTCCTCTCCCCAGCTCCTTAGCACCTCCTTTATTGCCCTGTGGAAGTCATCCCTGGTGTCTTGAAACACAGAATCGCTAAAGAAAAGTCCTCTTCTTCTAATAGGGATGAACTTGCTTCCAGATTCGTGGCAACTTGTACTTTCCACAAGGGACGATTTCTCCTGAGACTCGCATTCCCTCTTCTCACCAGACTGCCTTTCTCTATTAACGGAGGTAGATGTTGCAGCACTTGATTCCTTAGAAGTTATGGTTTCAGCCTTCCTTTGCTTTTGCTCCTGAACTTGAGTCTGACTGACGTTCTCTTGAGAGCTTACGTAGGTGTCTGCAGAGGAGCTTCGAGCCTTTTCAGACTCCTTTGTCACAGATCCGATAATCTGGATTGGAATCTTCATCCCATTTGGCTTCTGAGAAGTCTTCTCTTCGCTTGTCTTGGAAGAGTGGAGGCATTCACAATCTTCTTTCCTTTCCTTGACAGATTCGTTGGTAACACTTGTCTTTGTGGAAGAGGAGGAGGATTCCTGAGAAACAGCCCGTTTTCCTTCGACTGTGACCGGGATGCTTTTGGCTTGCTGAGCCTTGCCGTTCTGTCAAATGTAAGATTTTAATCATGAGAAACTTTCTCTTTTCAATCATGCAATATTTATTTACTGTTTAGAGTTCATTTATGCGACCTTAAGGCCAAATATTAAACAAAAATCTTACCTTTGCAGGAGCAGTGATCGTCAGGATACCGTCTGAAGACATGACAGATGTGATGGCTGTCATGTCAGTGTGCTGTGGCAGAGTGAAGCGTCGTCGGAAGGAATAGGACGACAGGGATGAGCTTCCCTCTTCCTTCTTTTCCACACGTCCTTCCACTAACAACTCCCTCTCGTCCACCACCTTCACCTTCACATCTCCAGCCATGAAGTCATGGACATCCAACACAATCTGTGACAAATGTAGTGATGATTAGGACTTCATCTGTACCCACAGTTCAAGTAGTAATGTCCATGTCATCAGAAATGCTCCATCCATTGCTAAATTGGTTTGTGAAGATGAGACGTACCTTATAACTAGAGTTGCCTGATGCGACGGTGACAGCCTGATTCTCCTCCTTCAAGTCGCGGGATCGAAGCTGCCTGTAGTGGTCGAGGAAATCGGCGCCGTCCCAGCGGTCTCTCAGCCTCAGATCGGTGTCATTCCACCTTTCCAGGACCTCCTTGATGGCGGAGTTGAAGTCCTGATGTATATCAGAGAAGAAAGAGTCCTTGAAGAAATTTCCTCTTCGTGTGATGGGCAGGAAAGTGTCCCATGATCCATAAGAGCCAATTTCTGCACCTTCATTCTGAGACGATTTTGTGAACACTGAAGAACTTTGTTTTGAGGCAGAAACTCCTTCCTCAGTCCGTGAGTGAGATGCATTGCTGAGTGGAATCTGTGTGTTCTTAGCCTGGCATCTATTTTCCAAAGAACATCTTGCACATTCACATTCCTCTTGATCCACCTCCAAGGACTTTCCTTGTACGGAGGTGGCCTCGGCAGACGCAGTGGAAGATGTGTTAGAAGATTCCCAGTTCTGCATTCTTGAGGAATTTTCAGTTTTCTCGACGTGGACGGGAATGACGGTGGCCTTCTGCCGTGCATCTTCTTCCTGAAGAAGGAAGAATTTCAGATTGACATTTCACAAAACGATATCGTATTTCATTTTACTTGTATAACTGCAATTCAATTAAGATCCCAACCAGTAGATACTTACAACTTCTGGCACATTGATTGTGAGGATTCCATCCGAAGACATGACAGATGTGATCGCTGTCATGTCAGTAAGATGAGGCAAGGAAAATCGTCTTCTGAAGGAGTGTGCAGACATGGAGGATCTTCCCTCTTCCTTCTCCATACGTCCTTCCACCACCAGTTCCTTCTCACCTACTACCTTCACCTTCACATCTCCACCCATGAAGTCGTGCATATCCAGAACAATCTGTGAGATTAACTCCTCAGTAACCAAGTGTATAATGCAGCTGTGCATGCCTTGTGTGAGTGTTTTCAATGTTATCTATCATTTGCCACTGACCATTTTTCTTTATAAACACAAATTTCATTTCAGACATTGGGGCTTTGTTAACCTTCATTAACTTCTACTCCATTGATTTGAGTTCATCAAGCTTTCTTTGCTGTTTTATTTTTCATAATACATTCATATTCCTATATTCACGAAATTTAGAGTTGCTGTGTCAGAGAAGTGCAGGATTTTGGTTTGCCGTCAGACTGCAGAGGTTGAGAACCACTTCTCTGAATAAAATCAATTTCGCTATATCTCACATTATGTGTGTGTGCGTGAGTTTGTGTGCTTGTGTGAGTGTGTGTGAACGCCTTACCTTATGACTAGAGCTGTCTGAAGTCACTGTGATGGCCTGGTTCTCTTCCTTCCTGTTACGAGAGCGAAGCTGTCTGTACCGCCCCATGATGTCGCTGTGGCTCCTGCGGTCCGTCAGTGTGAGGTCGTCGT
>NW_020872850.1:108633-111133 GCF_003789085.1 Penaeus vannamei
CTTCGCTCCCGCAACCTGAAGGAGGAGAATCAAGCCGTTGCCGTCACGTCGGACGACACCAGCCGGAAGGTTTGTAAAGCGAGCGGGAAATACCCATTATTTTATTTAGGAATGTATTGATCCAAAAAAGAAATAGAGTTTTTTATTATTATTCTAATATATGTGTTGTAAATCATTAGGTGGTAATGGACGTGCATGACTTCATGGGTGGAGACGTGAAGGTGAAAGTGGTGGGCGAGAAGGACCTCGTGGTGGAGGGAAGTGTGGAGAAGAAAGAGGGAGGCTCCTCAGTGGCCTCGCACTCCTTCAGACGCCGCTTCTCCTTGCCTCGTCTCACTGACTTGTCAGCCATTGACTCTGTCATGTCATCTGATGGCATCCTCACCATTACATCGCCGAAAATAGTGAGTGATTTCTTTATCTCATGAAAGCCGATGTTTGGATTTCCGTGCGACATAGAATTGAAATATCCGCCATATTCTCAACATCTTACAGTGCGTCCTTGTTTCACAGGAGAGCGAAGCGCAGCACAAGACCACCATCATCCCCATTCAGATGGAGGAAACTCAAGATAAGAAGGTCAGTGAAGGGACTTCGTCAGAGTCCTTTAAATGTGAACAGTGTAGCCAAACGCAGACCTCTGTCAATGGAGGCAAACAGGGAGTAAGTGTTCCCATCAAGAACTACGACCAACCTTCGGAGGCCAACAAATCACAGCCCAAACAGACTCAGATAACGCAAGAATCTGTTCCGTCATCGTCATCCTCCAGACTGATTCCCATTGAAATCGAGGCAAATGAGGCCAATGTTAACGCAAGCGCAAATACAGCTCGCTTGAGTCAGACGCCGTCATCGGACTTCCAGTTGAAATCCTCAGAGAACGACAAGATGTTCCACATGGATCCGTTCCCTGGACACTTCTTCCCCATCACAAGGCGAGGGCTCTTCTTCAGCGACTCCTTCTTCCAAGACTCGTGGAACGACTTCCAGAAGGCCGTGAGGGAGGTGTTGGCGAGGTGGGGAGACCAGTCATCGCTGCTCGACGACCTCACCAGTTACAGGAACCTTCGAAGTCGCGATCTCCGAGAAGATACTCAGGCTGTCACGTCCTCGGAGGACGAACATCAGCACAAGGTACATATTTGGTCCTTATTCTAAACAGAAGTGTTTACGAAAACCATATAAGCATAGGAATATAATGTTTAGGATGTACATCAACGTCGTGCTTCCTTTTCAGTTTGTAATTGATGTCCACGATTTCATGGACGGCGGAGAGATCAACGTGAAAGCTGTCAACGACCGAGAACTGGTCGTTTCAGGCCACACGGACAAGAAGGAGGGCGGCGCCAAGTCCAGCAAGCGGTTCCTGCGACGCTTCGTTGTTCCTGGAGACATTCAGCTTGATGCCGTTACTTCGGTCATGTCTTCCGATGGCGTGCTCACTGTTTCTGCTCCGAAGAAGGTGAGTTGCACTTCAAAATGTATCAACGCGTGATTCCAAGGTCTTTATTATGTGTAGATTCATTTATCGAAATATGTGCTAACCTCCTCTCCTCCATCAGCACTCGACACTCCAAATAGAGGAGGTCTTTTCGCCCATAAGCATCGACGGAAGTGAGAAGAAGCTGACCAGCCCAGGCGCGACCAAAGACAACTCCCACGCTGCACTTCAGAATAGCCAAGGAAGTCCTATGGCACCTTGGACCAAGTCGCCAGGAGCCACGGCGGCTCCAACTTGCCAACAGACATCCACAAATCAAACTTCAAATCCTCTAAACGTAAGAAGTTTATATCTGCTTATTTGCATTGTTCATAGAGCAAATCAATTTGTTCTTCCTTTCCCATAAAATGAATAAACCAATGAAAATAGATATAAGTTAATAGAAAGAAAATATTACAAATTAAAGGTAAAAGTACAAAATCAAATTACGCATACAGCACAAACATAAAGAAATATTTGCTGTTGTCTAATATCAGCATACACTTCGTCATCTATTCGATTCCAACCACCAACAGAAAGAAGACCCATACGTCCTCGTGACTGCAGTTCCCGCGAGAGTCGAAGCGGTGCCCGATTCAGCAGAGACCCCAAAGCCCTCTTCCTCCTCAGCTCCTTCGAAAAGCGCGTCTGTGAAGCCCAAAGCCTTCGACAGAAAGGGGAGGGAAGGCAGCGAAGAAGAGGAGAAGGTCGACTATAAAGCGGCGCTCAAGCCAAGAACCGCAGGAGGGAAATTCCCGATCAAGATCAGCGGGACGGTGATCGGCAGTGACTCAGCTAAAGAAGAATGAGAGAAAATGGATAATTGGAATGAATGTGAGGTCGCACATGCAGAATTATGTAGTCGTGAACTCTTATTATTACTGTTTGTATGTTATTCACGTTCGCACATGCAGAATTATATAGTTATAAGCTTTTATTGTTATTGTTTGTATGTTATGGACGTTACTGTTGTTGCCTGTCTATTCTTCTCGTTATTATTACTGATTGTATAATATTCCA
>NW_020872850.1:116133-118633 GCF_003789085.1 Penaeus vannamei
AGCCTCAACCGTCCTGCTGTAATTTCCCTTGTATGAGAGCGAAGAGAGTTGATTTCCCGCCCGCCGTTGAGCGCTAAAGGCTGCTCTCCCCCTTCCTGAACCTGAGGCGCCTTCACTCGCACCAATATGGCGGGTCGCTTGCTCTGTGTACGTGTATGTAAGATCGCTCGGCCGTAAGTTGAGGCGCCTTAAGGAGATACGGCGCCTTAACGCGTTAGAGAATCTGGCCCCTGATCCCTAACGAAGTGTGTCTTGCCGGTAACGACATGGTATCTGGCAGTTGGGAGACCTCATACTATAAGGAGTACCCTGTGGTTTCGTAGGAAGGGCAAACTGATTTCACTGTTCTAGTAAGACGCCTTGAACCGTCGACGTAAGCCCGGTTTGTTAAAACTGTGCTTGGCTGGACCCAAAGAATATTCATTATACAGACGTGCATATACGCATAAATAAATACGTATCTATCAGTCTAGATATACATATTTACTGATAGATAGATAAGTGAATATCTATCAGATAGATGGACAGATATGACCATTTCTGCGTATGTGGATTATTTATATGAATAATGTTCATTGGGTCGGACCTCGCACAATTTTAACAAACTGGCCGGTAATTGTGTGTGTGTGTGCGTGTGTAATTATTTCCGAAATACGGGTTGGTCGTCTCAGAACTAATATGGAATAATGACAAGGGCATTTTTCGATTGTCTGTCATATTTTTTTATCAAATTAATTCTCTGACCTCGTTGAGGGTCTTTGGGAAATGTTTAAAACTAATGTTAGTATTTAAGCATTTCTCTAGGTTTCTGGATGTCGTTTTAAATATTTTTCTGTGAATATGCTTTTTTCTTGATTTTTATGGCTTGATATGACCAGGGAATTTAATCTAAATTTTACCATAAAGGTTAAGATAAAACAATCAGATGTGTTTGCAGATATATAAAAATATATTTGTGAATAGACATATTAGCATAGATGCTCATAAAAAAATATCTTTGGCATCATAGGATCAACGTATTACTTAACAGGGACCTTGGACTATCACATGCAAGTTACAAAATTCTATAAACAAAATGACAGTAAAAAAAGAATAGAAAAAAAAAATCATCTACACATTTTTGTACCTCCGAATTCCATCCCAATTATCAACTTTTCCTCCCACACTTAAACCGCATTGCTGTTGATCACCGTCCCGCTGATCTTGATCGGGAATTTCCCTCCTGCGGTTCTTGGCTTGAGCGCCGCTTGATAGTCGACCTTCTCCTCCTCTTCGCTGCCTTCCCTCCCCTTTCTGTCGAAGGATTTGGGCTTCACAGACACGCTTTTCGAAGGAGCTGAGGAGGAAGAGGGCTTTGGGGTCTCTGCTTGATAGTCGACCTTCTCCTCGGCGCCCTCGTTGGCCTCCTTGCCCTTAGGCTTGGTAGAGACACGCTTCAAAGGAGCGGGAAAGGAAGGGGGTTGTGGGTCTGGTGGAACGTGCATTCCTTCGGCTGAAGTCACGTGTGGGTATGAGTCCTCTTTCTGTTGGCGAATAGAATTGGGGGTTATTTGTGGGATTATATAAAACACGATCATATCATTCTTTATGGGATTGTCAAGCACAATTATACGCAATTGTAATATTTTTATAGTTCATTTTTTTTAATCTTACGCAACCGTATGGACAAAAACATATACAAATACTTACGTTTGGGGAATCAGGATTTTGCCCTGTGAATATCTGTTGGCTGACAGGAGACGCCGTGGCTCCTGACGGCATGGTCGGAGGGGCCTCAGGACTTCCCTGGCCATTGTGAAGTGCATATTGAGAGTTGTCTTTGGTCGCGCCTGGGCTGGTCAGCTTCTTCTCACTTCCGTCGATGCTTATGGGCGAAAAGACCTCCTCTATTTGGAGTGTCGAGTGCTGATGGAGGAGAGGAGGTTAGCACATATTTCGATAAATGGATCTACACATAATAAAGACTTCCTGGAATCACGTGTTGATACATTTTGAAGTGCAACTCACCTTCTTCGGAGCAGAAACAGTGAGCACGCCATCGGAAGACATGACCGAAGTAACGGCATCAAGCTGAATGTCTCCAGGAACAACGAAGCGTCGCAGGAACCGCTTGCTGGACTTGGCGCCGCCCTCCTTCTTGTCCGTGTGGCCTGAAACGACCAGTTCTCGGTCGTTGACAGCTTTCACGTTGATCTCTCCGCCGTCCATGAAATCGTGGACATCAATTACGAACTGAAAAGGAAACACGACGTTGATGTACATCCTAAACATTATATTCCTATGCTTATATGGTTTTCGTAAACACTTCTGTTTAGAATAAGGACCAAATATGTACCTTGTGCTGATGTTCGTCCTCCGAGGACGTGACAGCCTGAGTATCTTCTCGGAGATCGCGACTTCGAAGGTTCCTGTAACTGGTGTGGAAGAAGTGTCCAGGAACGGACAGTGGAACATCTTGTCGTTCTCTGAGGATTTCAACTGGAAGTCCGATGACGGCGTC
>NW_020872850.1:129642-132142 GCF_003789085.1 Penaeus vannamei
TTAATGTTTTGTCCTGTGGCATGCTGTTAATCCTGCTGCTGTTAATGTTTTGTCCTGTGGCATGCTGTTAATGTTTTGTCCTGTGGCATGCTGTTAATGTTTTGTCCTGTGGCATGCTGTTAATGTTTTGTCCTGTGGCATGCTGTTAATGTTTTGTCCTGTGGCATGCTGTTAATGTTTTGTCCTGTGGCATGCTGTTAATGTTTTGTCCTGTGGCATGCTGTTAATGTTTTGTCCTGTGGCTGTTAATGTTTTGTCCTGTGGCATGCTGTTAAATGTTTTGTGGCATGCTGTTAATGTTTTGTCTGTGGCATGCTGTTAATGTTTTTGTCCTGTGGCATGCTGTTAATGTTTTGTCCTGTGGCGTGCTGTTAATGTTTTGTCTGTGGCATGCTGTTAATGTTTTGTCCTGTGTGCATGTTTTGTCCTGTGGCATGCTGTTAATGTTTTGTCCTGTGGCATGCTGTTAATGTTTTGTCCTGTGGCATGCTGTTAATGTTTTGTCCTGTGGCATGCTGTTAATGTTTTGTCCTGTGGCATGCTGTTAATGTTTTGTCCTGTGGCATGCTGTTAATGTTTTGTCCTGTGGCATGCTGTTAATGTTTTGTCTGTGGCATGCTGTTAATGTTTTGTCCTGTGGCATGCTGTTAATGTTTTGTCCTGTGGCATGCTGTTAATGTTTTGTCCTGTGGCATGCTGTTAATGTTTTGTCCTGTGGCATGCTGTGTTTTGTCCTGTGGCAATGTTTTGTCTGTGGCATGCTGTTAATGTTTTGTCCCATGCTGTTAATGGTTGTGTGTTAATGTCTGTGGCATGCTGTTAATGTTTTGTCCTGTGGCATGCTGTTAATGTTTTTGTCCTGTGGCATGCTGTTAATGTTTTGTCCTGTGGCATGCTGTTAATGTTTTGTCCTGTGCATGCTGTTAATGTTTTGTCCGCTGTTAATGTTTTGCTGTGGCATGCTGTTAATGTTTTGTCCTGTGGCATGATGTTTTTGTCCTGTGGCATGCTGTTAATGTTTTGTCCTGTGGCATGCTGTTAATGTTTTTCCTGTTGCTGTTAATGTTTTGTCCTGGTGGCATGCTGTTAATGTTTTGTCCTGTGGCATGCATGTTAATGTTTTGTCCTGTGGCATGCTGTTAATGTTTTGTCCTGTGGCATGCTGTTAATGTTTTGTCCTGTGGCATGCTGTTAATGTTTTGTCCTGTGGCATGCTGTTAATGTTTTGTGTGTGTTAATGTTTTGTCCTGTGGCATGCTGTTAATGTTTTGTCCTGTGTGCTGTTAATGTTTTGTCCTGTGGCTGTGTTTTGTCTGTGGCATGCTGTTAATGTTTTGTCCTGTGGTGTTTGTGTGCTGTTAATGTTTGTCCTGTGGCATGCTGTTAATGTTTTGTCCTGTGCATGCTGTTAATGTTTTGTCCTGTGCATGCTGTTAATGTTTTGTCCTGTAATGCTGTTAATTGTCCTGTGGCATGGCTGTTAATGTTTTGTCCTGTGGCATGCTGTTAATGTTTTGTCCTGTGGCATGCTGTTAATGTTTGTCCTGTTATGCTGTTAATGTTTTGTCCTGTGGCATGCTGTTAATGTTTTGTCCTGTGCATGCTGTTAATGTTTTGTCTGTGATGCTGTTAATGTTTTGTCCTGGCTGTTAATGTTTTGTCCTGTGGCATGCTGTTAATGTTTTGTCCTGTGGCATGCTGTTAATGTTTTGTCCTGTGGCATGCTGTTAAATAATGTTTTGTCCTGTGGCATGCTGTTAATGTTTATGCTGTTAAATGCTGTTAATGTTTTGTCCTGTGGCATGCTGTTAATGTTTTGTCCTGTGGCATGCTGTTAATGTTTTGTCCTGTGGCATGCTGTTAATGTTTTGTCCTGTGGCATGCTGTTAATGTTTTGTCCTGTGGTGCTGTTAAATGCTGTGTTTTGTCCTGTGGATGCTGTTAATGTTTTTGTCTGTGGCATGCTGATGTTTGTCCTGTGGCATGCTGTTAATGTTTTGTCCTGTGCTGTTAAAAATGTTTTGTCCTGTGGCATGCTGTTAATGTTTTGTCCTGTGGCATGCTGTTAATGTTTTGTCCTGTGGCATGCTGTTAATGTTTGTCCTGTGGCATGCTGTTAATGTTTTGTCCTGTGGCATGCTGTTAATGTTTTGTCCTGTGTGCTGTTAATGTGTTAATGTTTTGTCCTGTGGCATGCTGTTAATGTTTTGTCCTGTAATGCTGTTAACTGCTGTTAATGTTTTTGTGTGGCATGCTGTTAATGTTTTGTCCTGTTGCTGTTAATGTTTTGTCTGTGGCATGCTGTTAATGTTTTGTCTGTGGCATGCTGTTAATGTTTTGTCCTGTGGCATGCTGTTAATGTTTTGTCCTGTGGCATGCTGTTAATGTTTTGTGTGGCATGCTGTTAATGTTTTGTCTGTGGCATGCTGTTAATGTTTTGTCCTGTGGCATGCTGTTAATGTTTGTCCTGTGGCATGCTGTTAATGTTTTGTCCTGTGCA
>NW_020872850.1:147142-157142 GCF_003789085.1 Penaeus vannamei
CTGCTTTTAACTGCTGGATTTCTTCATAATGGTGTAAATGATATGACAGAAATCCATAAGCATTTTGGATGACATCATCAGATTCTTTTAGGAAGTAAACAAGGTCGTTCGTGTTAATACTTACATTGGCCTGGGATTTGGTGAACGAATTAAGCTCATATACTAATTTCTTGCATGCGGCAACATCCTCCCCGAGGATGAAGCTATAACCCTTGGCAAAGATTTCGTAATATTCTGTTATGAGACCAATAACCTTCCTGAAGCGTATATCTCCCTTTCCCTGCATTTCTTCAAGTTTTGCCTTGATTATTCTGTTCATTCTATGTAAGTGTCTTATCTTGTCATACGACTCGCTAATTTCAATAGCTGCTTCAGATTCTCGGACAACGACTGTGAGTTTGTCAGTCAGACTGGAGGTTTCATGATAAAGGCGCAGGAAATCCTTACAAAATTGTACCCGTTCTTTAATAAGATGATTGAGCATGCTTGTATACAGAGAAAGTTCTTTCATTTGAATATCCGAGAGTGCTGATGCGTTGTACAAAATGTTAATGATGTTTCTAATTGCAGAGATTATATCAGTACCATCTATATCACAACTATGGTTTAATCCATGATTAACTGTGGTTGAGTTTAAATTGTGAGAAGTTTCCTCTGTGGTTGATCCGGATGTAACTGGTTCTGTCAAATTAGGATTGGCATAGAAGCTGTCAATGTGATCACTTAGACTCTGTAAGATCCTGACGACTATCTCTTTCGTCTTGAGCACTGCATCTGCCTGTTCATAGAAGACAACACTTCTCTTTATAGATTTCTTAATTTCCTGCAAATCTTTCATCATAAGATAAAGTTCCTCAAGGTACTGAATGCCAACACCTGGTGTTGTTTGGATTTCGCTGAATTCAAATGTAGAGAGATATTCCCATGAGACAAAAGGCAGTAATTCGTCATTGGAGGTGATGTTGATAAGGAAGAAATAGGCTTCAGTTATTGCCTTAAAAGTTACATCTTCTGATTTATTTGCTTTGCTATTTGCCATCTTCAGTTCGTGCAAAGAATCCCATGTTTTGGCAATATTATGTTCGTTCTTATGTAAAATCCTATACGTTCTGCGATGGCTTACATGCATCATCGCATGTTGTACATATTTCTTTGATGTAATAATCATATATGCTAGATTTTCTTTGATGGCTGTTAGACCTACAATATTAGGTCCATACAACTTTATAAGACCTGCAAATAGAGTTGTTTTTCTTAATAATTTCACAGCATCTTGTCCGGTTACAATGTACAAGGTATCCTTTATTATCATGATCTGCATACCAATATCATGCATGCCCATACTAATAACTGATGCACTCTTATTAAAGCTTAGAGAATTAATATTCATAGTCATGTCTGAAGATGTTTTCATGATTCTCATCCAGATATTTTCGCGCAAAAGGAGATTCAAGATTCGTCTCATGTCATCAGTTACTATTACAAGTTTTTCAAAAGATTGTGAATAAGTTACAATACAGTCATGCCGGAGTACCGACATTAGCGACAAAACAATAGGATGCATCAATTTAAGATCAATATACAAGGGTTCACTAAAGCCAGACTCGATCAATAACATTAGTTCCTGTACATCCTCAAGGACTGTAGAATTCTCCAATAAAACCATTCCATCTGAATTGTTACATGAAGACATGTAGTTCTGGAGTTGTGTGAAGTACTGATGGTGACTTTTTATTACAGAATACTGATGACTGTCCGTAATTTCCCTAGCAATTATTTCGAGGGACATCATTAAACTGCTCTTTGCATCAGTCAGACTAGACTTTAGATCATAGATACTAAGTATGGAGGCTGTTCCATTTAATAATTCACGTATCTCCGACAACTCTATCAGGTATCGTTCACACGTAACGATCTGTTGTATATCAACATCGCCTAGTGCCCATTTCTTGATGATGGTAACCGAGTCCTTGCGTACTTTGTCCACTCTACTGACAATGCTTGCTGTAAATCCATTATTGCTGTCAGAAGAATGGCCAACTACATTTGAAAGTTTTTCAAATTCATTCACAATAGCAGCAGCTCTTGCAAATAAATATTGGTCCTTGAAAATCGTAAAATCAGCAACAGAATCTTGAGTAGTTTCTTGGAGTGTTTCGATCACATTTATTCTAAAATCCATTAGAAAATACTTCAAAATGTGGGACTTGGGGACAGACATACCCTCAGTCATGTTCATTGTTTGGATGTTGTGGAATTTCTTCATTAATGTATAGACTGATTCTTTAGTAACAGATGATCGAATGAAACTGAACTGAATTACCATATTTACAATGGCTTCAAAATTCTGCATCTGTGCTACACTGACCTCACTGATATCATTATCACTATTACCTATACAACAATACTTGACGAATGATCTCACTTTATCAACTACAGAGGAAGCTGCATGGAACACTAAAACATTTTCACTTGCTTCAGCATATGTCGATATACTTTTAATCATTGAATCAATAACAGTTATTGTATGCTTCATAAGTGACTTTAAATCTTCAAGAATCCTGATGTCAACTGAAAAGGTAGCTTTATGTAAGAGTATTTTAACGTTAGCTACAGATGTAGCTAAACTACTGAGTGAATTATACTGAATGTTATCTAAGTCAGACAAAGTGGCCTGAAGCACAAGGCTTAGTTTAGTTAATTTTTCATCATCTTTCCTCCCTGCTTCGTCATTCACTTCTGTTGTTGATTCCTTTATACCATGAAGAATAGTGATGATATCCAGGGCTATTTCAAGTTGGGAATTGAATTCTCTCAATGTATAATACTGTTGTGAAACTTGCTTGATTTCCCAAAGCTCATAGGACATGAAATTACTTGATTCTTCTTTACTACTAAAAGTCAGAGAAGTGATTGCTCTCTCAACCAACTTCATTGTTGTGTTTATTACAGTAGCAAATTCATTGATATCTATGTCAACATCTGCTGCTTGAGTGTTGGAAATAGAAACACTAAGTTGATAAAATATTCTCGGAAAGTAGCAAGTACTTCATCTGTGAATGAAAAAGCACTGTCAGTAGTTATAATGTTCAGTAATCTATAAAGAACCGCTCTTGTCTCATTGGTTCCTTTCCCTATTTTGTCAATCCTATGAATAATTTGTAAGTTTGACTTAAGTAAATGGGCTGTTTCCTCTAAGTTGATAATTGTTCGATAGATGTCTACAGAGGATACCATTGATCTAATTTTTAAATCTATCTTTGCTGATACAAAACTTAGGGTTTCCCATAATCTTGCCAAAAATTCGTGCTTCAAATTCTTGAAATCAGTTGAAGTATTGGTGACTGAGAAGCTATTGGCAAGCTTTATCAGTCCTTGAGCATCAGGGCCATGGAAATCAATATTACCAGTCCGCCATTTCTCTATGATATCCAGTAGATCATTTAAAGATTCAGTAAATTCTGCCTCAGCTTCAGAATTATCAACCATTGGTAGATTGTATGATTCTTCTACTTCAGTAACATCCATTATGTCCTCATTTATATATTCCTTGACAATGCTTGTAAAGTAATGTAGAAGTGAGTGAATTTCCTTAGCTTCCACAACTGATTCCATGGTTGACATACTTTCCTGCATCTGGTTATCAACAGCTTTATATTGTTCCAAAAGGTCTATAGTCTCCTTTAAGTGGGTGATTCCAGATCCATGGGACACCGAGATACTAGAGAGATCATATGACCTCAAAACATCACCAAAATTCTCTGGAATGAGTGGCCAGTCACTTATAAGTGACTGAGTATTCATACAGTTCTGTTATCACCTCATTAGATTCTAAGAGGCATCAACTGAAGTCTTTTTTGATTTTGAAAGCTGAAGCTGTAGAAACAATCGCTGCTCTTGCTGAAGCAAAGGACGCTACTATCAACTTGTTTTTCATTTTTTTCAAATTCCATATTCGAAGATGCCTTATAGCTAAGAAGTGCAAGCTGTTTATTGAGCTTGGGAAATAAGCAATCTTTCCTTTAGAAGTGACAGCCCCAATACTTCTCTGCAAGCCTTAGTTTAGAAATGTCTATTGCTGTAATAAGATTCATGTCAATTGTGTTCAGCAACAAACTGAAACGAGTTACCTCATCCACTTCGACAACAGCTCCCAATGCAGGCTTCCTTAACTCGATAAGAGACTGGTAAGCCCTAACAGTAACACTGTGAGCGGCACTTGTGTACACAACTTGTTTCTCTTTTCTTTGTCGTTGCTGAACTTCATTGAGCATTATGGAAAGACGAGATTGTTGCTCTTTCACCAAAAAGAGAATAGCTTCCATCCCTTCAATTTGAGCACCTTCATAGTTTTCCTTGAAATTAGTAAGCAAATCTACATATTCATCTAACAGAACGACCTCCTCTAATGTGGGAACATCAGTATTTTGTAATATCTCAGTCATTTCTACAAGTACAGGAAGATTCAAAGGAGATTCTGTTGGATTAGAAGTTCTTTCAATGTAGCTAAGAATATCTATCAGTTCCAAAAGGGAAGAGATTATTTTAAAACATTTACTTCCTTCTCACTTGACTTAATGTTGTATGATCTTGCAATATTGATAGATAGTGCCAACTTGGCAGATTTAGCTATCTGCATCACGGAAGTAAGTCTTTGTATCCGTGTATTGTTAATTATGTTACTGCTCAATTCCCCAAGAACCATGATGGAATCCTCAATCACCTGAGGAGGTTCTGATGATCCTGATTTTATGATTAAGATTTCAAATAGTTGGTCAAATACAGGATGATCAAAGTCATATTGCCCTTTATCCTTTGACTTCAGTTGTTGGAGCAACCTGATTGCCTCTGTTACATGTAATTGGATGCGCTTTTGCTGATAGACCTGTCCGAAATACTCTGCATCAAACATCCCCTCCATCACTTGTGCCATTAAAGAGCTCTGTAATCGCTTACTGATGGCTGTAACTTCTTCAAGATTCTGGATGAACATTCCAGGCATTCCAATTGTTTCTCGCTTTCTCTCGAGATTCTCTAAAAGTCCCTTTAATTTCTGAATGTCAACAGCAGAGGAAGATCCACTTTTAATCTGTGTGAGTAAATAAAGTGCTTTATCGATTTCCATAATCTGGATAGGTTCTGCATTCATGGCTGGTTGTCCAATGGAGGCCACTAGGTCTTCAAAGAATAAGGAAGCATCTGTCACAATTCTTTCTGCATTCTCAATCCTTTTTAAATGCTTTTCCTTTGTTGCTTCATCCTGTAAGACCTCAATCTCAACAGAGATTTCAGTCAAAAGGGATGCAATTGTTTTGCTAAGACTTACACCACCCTTGACACTTCCAGTCTTTAAAATAATCACTTGTAAAAGTTTAATATTTTCACTGAGGAATGAAAGAGATTCTCTAGTGATGCCATAAATGTTTGCTTCAAAAGTTATCAGTTTCTGCTGGAAATCTCTAATTATGAGATTTCCTTCAGTTTCTTGTGCTTCCTCCCCTGGTTCTACAGCATTTTGTATAAGATTCTGCAGAGTTGTAAGTTTATTTTTAGCTTCCATTAATATTTCTGATTGTATTTGCTTCTCTAATTCGAGCTCGAGTTGTGGTCTTCGTCTTTCGGTTTTACTAGTTAGAGTAGTAATGGCAGTAATGGTTGCTTGAGCTGTGCTAGAATTTCCGACAAAGGGAGCTCCGATTATCTGAATATTAGTTAAGATTTCCTCTATTCTCAAAATAGTCTGTTCTGTGAAGCTGACAATGTCCATTGTAAGAAGAGTAGTGAGTTCAGACATTATGTTGTTTGTAGGGTTTATTCCATGTATATCAAAGGACACATTTACGAGAGCTTCTTTAATCTTCATGGCAAGCATCTCTGTTTTTTCCAGTGTTCCTAACATGTCTGTTCTTTCAATAATCACTGTGAAAACATTGCTGCTTCCTCTGACTTCCTCAACTTTAGCTGAAGCTAAAGCTTTCAATCTTCTCAAGCCACTTATTCCAGCAACTGTCATTTCTATGATGGATTCCAACTTTTCAACTTTCCTTTCTAGAATTCCCACCTGCTCCTTACCAAGAGACTCCACAGATAAGCTACTTACGAAGTTAATGAGCTCAGTGATATCACTATTTTCACTTTCTTCTAGAGTAGGATCTATATTTTCATTTGAAACAGTTACAGAGGCAATAATCCTTTCTAGAAGTACCGTTCCTGCAGCAAAGGTTGTCCTTTTCATGGATCGGTCAACATTTCTACGGACATATGCCTGTTCTCTTGTAGCTCTATCATGCATCTGTTCTGTACTGGCTATTGCTCTCTCAAGACCATGTATTCCTTTCCCGGAAATAATGGTTATATTTCGTAATGATGACAACATCACCTCTAAAATCAAAATGTATTCATGTGAAATTTCTGTGTCCATACTGAGAACTCTTAACAGTTCGTCCACTTCCTCATGATTGATTTCACTGTTTACTGTTCCAATACCGGCGACAAAGGTTGTCAGGACTGCCTTTATCTCGGTGAGAACTGCTGTGGCTCTGTTTAGTTTGCTGACAATCACTTGATCTTTTGATAGGCGTTTATTTTCTTCAAGGACTGTGGTTATTGATGATCTGACACGTACAACTAGGTCTAAGGCATTGGACATATCTTCAAAGTTAATTTCATTTTCATCATATATAGAGTAGAAGTCACGTAATATAAATTCAAGCTGATCAGTTATAACCCAAGTAATTTCACTATTTAGCATCCTAGACATCAGACGGGATAGCATTTCAATGACATGCTGTGTTGACAATTCATTAAGACCATCAATATCAGTAAAATACTCCATGGCAAGTGACATCTCACTCTCGATACTAGAAAGAATGCTTTCTGCTTTAGCTAAAACATCAATTTCCATGCGTGCCTGTCGAATGGATTCAAGGGTCACTTTTCTCTCGTTTATTTCGGATATGGCATCCTTAGTAGCAACCTGTAACTGGAATATACCAGGTATCACTTTCCCTAGTGAGGCTGAGCCCTTGACTGTTCTGAGGATTTGCATACCATCTTCGAGGCTTTCAATAGTTTCTTTCAAGAAATAGGAATTGGTCAATTCTTCTATAGTATTGATTATGGAGAATATGGTTTCATCTTCATTGCTATTAGAGGTAGTGTCTTCTATGAGAGATATAATGTCGGTAACTTCATTCTTAATATCCTCAAGGAGCTCAATAATAATGGAGTATGTTTCAATATGTTTGTCCACATTGTCTTCTTGTTCACTAACACGTTCAGTAGCAATATTTCTTGTAATTTTTACAGCACTCAATAAGTCCACTAAATTTGCGACTCCTTCATGGGATTCAAGTTTTTCCAGTATAACTTGTACTTCGAAAACATCTCTTTAATTTGAGATATTTCCCTTTCTCTGACTGAATCTATATTCAAAGTAAGTCGTCTGAGCTCATTAATTAGTATGCTTATTTCCTGGTTCGTCTCTCCAACCAGCTGTGAAGGTACCAGATTTTCAATGGTGTCTTCTAAATCCTTAGTGATGACATTAGTCATTTCACGAATCATAGTCACTCTGCGCAAAACCAACATTCTTTCGCGAGAGACTTCAAGCTGTGTCCTTTGGCTCTTCAGTGAGTTTCTAGCTTGGATGGTAGAGTTCAGAAGTGATTTCAAAATTCTCAATTTTTTCATTGTTTTGTACCATCTCATGAAGTTCCTCGTAATAAGTGCTAATTTCCCTCAAGTCTGGTCGGAAAGAACTATTACTACTTATTGCAGCCATTACTTTCAGAAAACTCTCTACATCAAAGTGAGCACTACTGATTTTTGTCATGTTTGTCATTTCCTTCAGAGAAAGGAAAGTAAGCTGCACATAGTGTAATAACTCGTGCAGCAATATCAATTCAGTAGCAGCATCATGCAGCTCTTTTTCAAAAGCTATCTTGCCACTGATTTTTTGGTCCACTTTTGTAATCAGAGAAATAGCATACTCAATATCATGTGTATATCCCTTTATGATGGTTACATCGTTGGTATTCAAAACAATATTATTGATATCATTTATGAATATCTCGAGAGTCTGAATATCATTCTCTGTAAGAGTGCTCACCTGTTCTTGCATTGAAAGAATGTAAGCAACATAGCTATCTACAGTTGCTTTCTTCAACAGAATCTTCACTCAATGTAGAGTTAGTTTCTTATTAGCTGGTGCAAAAGATTACTCATTTCTGCATTTAGTCTCTGAACACTCAATAACACATCAGCCTTACCAAGGTCTAGCTGTTTCATCTTCATCTCATGTCTAAAGATATGTTCTGCCTGCTTAATTTGAGTTATTGCCATCTCCAAGTTCGTAATTTGGCTAACATTTTCGCCATCTCTGATGTCTTGTATAAAGATCTCTAACTGTTCTGTCATTCCCTGTAGGTCAGATATTTCCTCGGCAGAGATCCTAATTACATTTCTGCTCAGTGCATTGACAACATTCACTGTGCTTCTTACCAGGGAAGATTCAGATCCTTCTGAAGCTGAACTGCTAAGTTTTTGGAGCTCACCCAGAAGTTGAAGAGTGTAAGAAATCAGTGCAGTCGATTGTTGCGTTCGTAGTGTCAAAGCAACTTTTAGACTGGTTTCCTCATTAAGCCCTATTTGCTCGTCTAATTTCGTCTCCTCCACTGTAAAAGTATCAAGAGAGTATAGAATATGTACCATTCAGTTCTGATATTTTCTCAAGCAAGCCTGTCACTGCTGTGACAGACTTTATATTAATATTGGTAATGCTTTTGCTCCAAGGTTCAAGTTGTGCTTGAATCTCCTCAAGATATATGTTAGAAGATAGTGATGTGTCCTCTTGTATGTTTGACTGCAAATGAGTAATGATATCATGTATTTCAGTTACCAAAATCTTTACAGAAAAAGTCACTTCTGTCACTAGATTATTCTCAACAGATTTCTCAAGTATTGTTGCAGCATTGTCTTTCAAGTTGGCAGCTTTTCTTGTGACGATTTCCAATTTCCTTAACTCATTGCTTATTCCCATGTTTGATATGGCCACCACATTCTCGGTGAATGCTGCCAGTGCCGCCTCAGCCTGTAAGAGGTCAGCTTCATTTGGTGTGTACATTGTAGAGGAGAAAAGATCCATGTACTTGCTGAGCATCTGAACATTAGCTTTAATGGCATCAGATGGTGATTCACTTGAAGTCGCTGACACTTTTGCCATTAGATCGCTGACAGTTACTTGCGTAGATGAAATAATGGCTACCATTTTTCCTACTTGCTCCATGGCGAATAAACCCTCTTCTTTTTCCTCGTATTTTTCTATTGTAAGACTTATCGCCACTTTTACTTCTTGTGTTTTTTCTTGAAGTTCCTGAAGGCTTATATATCCGATTGAAATATCTGAGTTAGAGAGACCAATTAGCTGTGAGTGGTAATGCTCAAGATCTCTCAGTAACTCAGTCGTAACGCTTCTATACGCAAAGTACTGATGACATTCAGTAGATTTATGATAATATTTTCTTTTACAAGAGACTCAGAACTGTTCTTTCCAAGTTGCTCAGCTGTGTCCATTATTGAGTCAAGAATGTAGGAAACATGATAGAGGATATCTAACTTTTCATAGAATAAGGTTATAGATGCAACTTGTTCAATATTATTGCTTACTGCTATTGTTAATCTTGTATTTGCAGAGACGACTTCTTCATGGTTTACGATGATGAATGGATCCTCACTAAGAAGCGACTCGCCAAAGGACTCAAAGGATTTTATTTCTGCAATATGTGCCTCAGTAGCAGACCCAAGAGAGTCCTGTAGGATGTCAAGGTGGAGATGAGACTCTGCGGTATTGTAACAGAAGTACCAAGAACTCCTTCAGGGTTGGAATTCATTGAGTCTGACAGTAAATCTGTCGTTTCCTTAACAACCTTTGTAGCTCTGAACAAATTTTCCAGAAGAATCAGTTGTGTTTGAGATTCAAGCTTTTTTTCTCGTTCCTTTC
>NW_020872850.1:164642-182142 GCF_003789085.1 Penaeus vannamei
TCATAAATAAAAAGCATTTGCGATGAACTACTCACTTCGTATTCTCTAGTTAAAGTGTCAAGGTCATTTACTTCTCCTTTCTTTTCCTGAATACCTTTGTACTGAGATATTTGAGCAGATACAAAGCCATACATTTTCCACATACTATCTTCAAATTCATTTACAGTGTGAATAAGTTTGCTGTCATCAATTTCTTCATTCCCAGCAGCTGAATTGGAGGAACTCAGATCATAGACCAACTTTCTGCAAGAGATCACAGCTTCCCTGGAAATGAAACCAAGACCTTTTGAGAAGGTTTGGTAATATTCGACAATAGCATTCACTATGGTTTCGATGCCAACGCTTCCTTTCCTATTCATTCCGTCGAAAGTTTTTTGCATCAAAAGACTCATATTTCGTAAATGCTTCAGCAAGTAATAAGATTCAAGGATTTCATTGGCTGCTTCACTCACTTCCGTAACCATAGTGATTTGGGATGATATGGTGGAAAGACTGTGAAATAACTCCGGGAAGTCTACTGCCGTTTCCATCTTACTGAGGGATAAACTACTTAAATGAGAAGTATATGTCTGTATCTTCTCGACTTCATTTTTCCCCAATGTCGAGCTCGTTCTAGACAATACATTTGTCATGTTTTTGATGTCGGCAATGATATCAATAACATGTATGTCATTATTTTGGTTATTATCGTATCCCAAGGACGCGGCTGTAACTTGTGCAGCTGTTTCAGGTTTGGGCAATTCGATGGTAACTTCATTAGGCTCATTCTCAATAGGATACAATAGTTCAGCGTAAGTTTTGAGTACATTATGTACACTAATAATTGCCTCCTTTGTTCTGAGCAATGCATCTGCCTCTCTGTAATAATACAGACTTGTCACCACATGTTGCTTCATTTCCATCACATCTTCCATTAAGTGGTAGACCTCCATAAGGTAGTGAATGCCAGTACCTGGTGTCACCTGCACCTCATTAAAATTAATGGCAGATAGACGTTCCCCTAGGTTGATTGGCAACAAATCATTATAAGAAGTAATGTTGATAAGGAAATGGTAAGCATCAGTGATCGCATCTACTACAACATATTCTATATCTGTTATTTCACCAATACTCTTTATCAAATTATTCAATGAAGATATAATGTTTTGAACATCATTCTTTTCTTCATTTAAGATCCTAGATGTTCTGCTGTGAATAGCATACATACGTGTGTTTCGCGAAAATCTCCGAGATGTAGATTTCAGATATGCCAGGTCCTTTCTTATAGCCACCAGATCTACAATGTTCCTTCCATACAATTCTATTATCCTTCTAAAGGGAGTTGTCTTTCTTGATAAAGCCATAACATCATTTCTATTAACTGTGTAGAGATTATCTTTTACTTTTGTAATCTGCATACTTATTCTGATTAAATCACCTCTAGTAAACAGCATATCCGCATTTAAGTCAGTATCATGATGAATGCTACTCAACATAAGTGTTGCAGTCCTTTCCACGCTCATCCAAACACTCTCTCTAATTAATGACTCCAAGGCAACAACTGTATCCCCAATAACCCAAAGAAGTTCTAATATTTGCTCATCTGAAGAATTGCCGGCATCTTGACACATAGACAAAATTAAAGTAATATTGCCTTGCACCATTTTTAGGTCAATTTCTAGAAAGTCTGTAAATCCATTTCCAAGAATTTTAGTCAGTTCATCAACCTCCTCTTCCAATCCCGAGTTGTCTGTTGAAGTTACCTGATAAGAACAAGTTGATAAGAAAGCCTCAAACTGTGAGAAAAATTGATGACAACTTTTTAATTCATTAAATTCTTCGATTTCAAGAATTTCGACCATAATCCTTTTGAGTGATACTGTAATGCTGTCTCTGGTAACAAGTAGAATGAACCGTAATTTTTCTAATTCTGGCATGGTGGCAGATCCGATAAGAATTTTACCAATTTCTGATAATTCAACTAACAACTGTTCAGTAGCTATTACTTGATACTGCTCAATAACGCCGAATGTCCATACATCAAAAATATCAATGGATTCCTTTATCATCTTCTTTAATATGAGTGAGAGGCCTGAATTAGTTTCTGTGTTGCCATCGAAAGACTGCATCAGTTGATTTACGACTTCAATGAATTTTTCCACTACAACTTGAGCTCGTGTAAAGATATACTGATCTCGCATGGTAAGTGAATCAGAAATAGCATCTTCCACATTCTTTAGAAAAATATCCCTCAAGGTTACCTCAGAATTCGCTAACAGCAGTCGCCAAACATGAAAACGAGGGACTGTAGTTTCATCAATTGCTGTGAACATTTCAATTTCTTGGAACGTCTTTCTGAAAGTATATATTGTTTCTTTGGTAACAGAAGATCTGTATAGGCTAAAGTGAATAATCATATCAGTGAAAACTTTGAAACTCTTAATTTCGTCTACACTGGGTTTTGGAAGATCATTTCCAGTAATCATTTCCCAGTCACGGAGTAATGACCCAACTTCACCTGCAACAAGCGAAGCTTCTTGGAAAATTAAGACGGTTGCACTTGCTTCGGCATATGAAGACATGGTTGCCAATGTAGCATTAATGGCAGCCTTATTTTCATATATTAGGTCTATTAAATCCTGTAAAATGCTGCTGTTGACTGTTCTGTGTATGAGAACTCCAATACCGTCAATATAAGAGGCTAACATGTTAAGGGAATCAAACTGGATGTTGTTTATGTCAGACAAAGTGGCCCTTAACAGAACGCTCAACGTAGTTAGCTCATTTTCACCCTGGTTTTCTGCCTCCTCCTTCTCTTCTGATAGCTCTGCGTTAGATTCAATAGCACTGACCAGGGCTTTCACAGTGTCCTCGGCCAAAGTCAGCAGGAAAATATACTCATTAAGAACATAAAACTGTCGAGATATTTGCTGAACTTTCTCAATTTCTGGCGACTTTGTGCCATCGGATTCACTATCGGTTATAAACAAGGACTGAGAAATTATGGCAGCACGAACAAGATCCATTGTTGTGTTTAAAATAGAGAACAGTTCTGTAGTCTCTATGTCCATATCAGATGTTTCATCATTGTAAATAGAAAGACTGAACTCATACGAATAAGTTCTCAGCAGATTGAAGACATTTCCTGTGATTACATAGATATTATCAATAGAGCTTGTAACATTCTGCAAATTACTAAGCGCAACTTTTGTCTGTGATGTAGCTTTTCCTTCGCTGGATATAATACTTAAAAGTTCCATATTTGAGGTGAGAAGATGGACGGTTTCCTCCATGGTAAAATGCATTTCTCGTATTCCCCCCAGTGAATGCATAGACTGAACTAATGCATTGAGTTTTGCTGCAACAGTGCTTACAGTGGTTAGTAATCTTGTTAGCAAACTTCGCTGCATTTTCCTAATAATAATCTTAACGTCGGTTTGTATGAATGCAGTAATAAAACTGATAACTGTCTGCACTTCTAGGCTTTGGAAGTTAATTTCACCAACCGACCATTGTTCCATAATGTCCATGATGGTAAATATTGATTCAATTTGAACTACTTCACTGTTTGCTGTTGAATTGTTCATGTGCTCTTCATCAATATCTTCAAACATGTTTTCATCCATATATTGTTCTATAACATTCACGAAGTGGAAGAAAACATTTTGAATTTCTTTAATTTTTGTTATTAACTCCATGGTTAACATACTTCGTTCTGTATGCTTATCCATACGTTTATAGTGTTCTATAATTTTTAAAGTCTCCTGTAAATAAGTAATGCCAGTTCCTTGGGACACTGAAATGCTTGAAATATCAAAAGACTGCAAAACATCACCAAAATCTTCTGGTATGAGTCTCCAGTCAAATGAGAATAATAATAGGTATTTGTACAGACTTGTTATTACAGGATTGACCTCATAAGAGGTGATTTGTCCTATAATCTTTTTGATCTGTAATAGTTCAGACGAAAGTGAATGTATAAGTACCCGTGATGAGTCAAAAGAAGATCTCAATATTTTGATACTTTCTGTGTTTTTCTGAAATTGTAAATGAAGTGATGCTCTGTAGCTAAGAAGAGCAAGCTGACTTGAAATCTTAGAACGGTAAAAAATCTTCCTGTTATCTTGTCTGACAATCTCTAGGACTTTCTCAAATTCAGAATTTATGTTATTTATTTCAAAGGCCGTAATAGACGTCATGTCAATTGAGTTTAACATCAGACTAAAGTCCGTAACTTTGCTAACTTCAATAAACTCCTCTGTAGATGTTTTATCAAGCACAGATGTGAGATGATAAGCATGTTTTATAGCAGTATTTGCAGCACTCGTATATGTAATTTGTTTCTCACTCTTCAGCACTGCCCTGATTTCTTCGATTCTTATGTTTACTATCTGGTGCTGTTTCCTTACAGCAACAGCAACAATTTCTAAATCCTTCATTAAGACATTCCCTGCATCCTGTTTGATCAGCAATAAAATCCTCACAAATTCGTTGAGAACAACAACTTCACCCTGCATATAAGAATCTGTATCTTGCATAAAGCGTAGAATTTCGTTCAGAATAGGGACAGAAAGCTCTAATCCTGATGGCTGGGATATTAAAGATATACTTTGCAAAATGTCTTCTATTTCTGCAAGGAGAATTTCAGATTCTTGAAGATATGATAATGCTTTAGTATTTTCAATGATAGTATAAGACCTTAATACACTTAAACTCATGGAAAATTTAGCAGATTTAACTGATCGTATTATAAAACCAAGGTCTTTTATCTTCATGGGATGGGTATTCATAGTATTACTGATATTACTGAGGATCGTTACATAACTACTAAATTTCTGGATAAATTCATAGGAGGACTTTGACTCAATGTCTTGTAATTGCATAGAAATTTCTTCAAAAACAGGATTAGATACATAATCTTCAGCAACTTCCAGATTTTCCATTGACTCAAAAAGACGAATAGTTTCTGTTATTAGTCCTTGAATTTGTTTCTGCCTAAACACTTCTTTGGAGTACTGCACGTCAAAAGATCCTTCAATAATTTTCCTTTCAAGGGATTTTTCAATATCAGCCACAGCTTCTATCGCCGTTTCTAGATTCACAATATTCATTCCAGGCTTAAATTTGTAAAGGTTCTCTTCAAGTTTATACGGCTGTTCCTCAAGTAAAATTTGATAATGTAAAAGATCTTTCGAATTGGATGCCTTTCCAATCAGTATAAAAAGGGATAGGATCTCCTCAATCACAAGGACTTCAGTAGGTTCTGTATCAGAGGTAGGCTCCCCAATAGTTATTGAGATGTTCTTGAGCATAAGCAACGTATCCGAGATTACAGCTTTTAGCTCTTGATTTTTTCTCAGTCCCTCTTCACTCTCTGACTCCGACTGGAATATCTGTATTTCGATAGTGAGTTGATGTAATATTGTTTTCGTAAGCTTGGCTAATTTTGTCATACTTCTGACATTGGCTCCTTTTGCCTGAATCAATTTCAGCTCTTCCAAGCTTTTAGTAAGTACCATGACCATCTTTTTCGTTATATGAAATGTGCTGGAATCAGTATAGGACAATTCCTTTATAAGGTTGCTAATGCCTATATTTTCTTCACTCAGATCTGTTTCTGGGCCTACCTCGCTTATGATATTATCTGTCAAATCTGCAATACTTACTAGAATATTTTTACTTTCCATGAGGGTCTCCAACATCAACTTCTTTTCGATTTTTGATTCGAGGATAAATCTCATTGTAGATATTGATTTGGTAATGTTAGTGATGGCAGAAAACGTTAAGCTTACCATATCAGCATTTCCAACAAACACTGCACCAATTAAAAGGATATTATTGTAGATTTCCTTAATTCGGATAACCTTTTCTTTATTGAACAATGAGATTTCTCCACTGAGCAGTTCAAACATTTCATGCATCCTGTCGTCTGGTATATACATGGCATTTACTTCATTAGAAATTTTCATTATTGTATTATTAATTTTCTTTGTAATATCTTCCAAGGAGTCTAGAATGTCTGTTAATGCATTTGTACTACGAATACTTGAAAAAACATCTTTGCTACCTTTAACTTCTTCGAGCTTAACAGATGCAATAACTTTCATTTCTCGTAGGCCTATTACATCGGTGCCAACGATAACATTATCTTGAATTGATTTAAGTATTTCTGCCATTACATTCAGTTTTTTAACTTGTTTCATGGTCATTGACTCTACTGACATGGACGCTATCAAACTCGTAATGTTAGCTACACCTTCTATATTTTGCATTTCCGTTGCAAGTCCTATGGTAATACTTAGATCATTGGCAGCAGAAATTATTCTTTCTAGAACTGAAAATCCTTCGGTTAAAGTAGCCATTCTATCAATGCGATTCATTGCTGTAAGTGTGTAGGATAACTTTTCTTGTACCTTAATGTGTAACTCTCTAGTGATGCGTTTTGCATTTCCGAGACTCTCCCAATCCTCTTCAGGAACAGTGCTGGCAGCTTTGATTTCTTTCAGCAATACTTCCAGATATGTAAAATATTCTTCTGTTATTTCAGGTCCTGATTCTATTATTTCAAGTGTCTCGATAAGATCTATTAAAACATTACCTTCTAAAGCTTTTCCAGGTTCTACTGATCCAGCATCTGTATCAAAAACTTCCAAACTGCTTAGTATTTCTGTTATAATGTAAGATGCTGTAGTTAGAGTTTTGACAGCTAAATGAGTTTCTGATGTGAATTTCATTTCATGTAAAGTTACCTCACTTTTTTCTTTTGCTGTTCTAACGTCTTCAGTTAATTGCATCAAGGCTGTTACATTTAAGCTCTCTCTATCATATAAGAAATAAAGATCCTCTAAAATAACTTTGAGGCTAATTATCTCTTTGAAAGTTATTTCTTTATGAAGTATTTTCTCCAGGAGATCCTTAAGATCATGCACCACTTTCGGTGTAACAATCTCACTGGAAGATTCTTTACTTTCAAAAAATGCTGTGACCATTAGCATTTCCCCTTCAATAGTGGACAGTAGTCCAACAGTTTCAAATAAAATATCTATCTGTGTACGTATCTCTTCAGTTACTTCATAAACAAAAGCTCTTTCATTTAGCTCTATAATTGCATTTTGAATTTCTACTTGTAACTGGAACATACCAATTATCTCTATGCCTTCAGAAGCGACTTCTATAATATCCTCTAAGGTATTTGAGTTATTTTCTAGTAGCATGATCGTTTCATCCAGGAATAATGATGTCTTTAAGTCTTGTATGAAGGTTATGAGGGAGGTGACCTCATCATTTCCAGTGTTGGTAGAGGTTACACCTATCTTTTCTATGATTTCAGCTACATCAGTTTTCATTTTTTCCAGCGAATCAATCACATGCATAATTCTAATATTAAACTTTAACTCTCTATCCCATTGTTCTCTCAAACGCTTTGTAGTTGAGGTGCTCGCCTCCTGAACGGCACTCAGGCAGTCTACTAGACCTCCAATACCTTCACTTGGTCCAAGTTCTTCCACCTTAGTCTGTACATTTTCAAAAATGACCAGCATGTACAAAGCTGCTTCTTCCGTAATAAAATCCGCGTTAGAGGTTACTCTTTTAAAGAAATCAATTAATTCACTCACCTCATCATCCATCATACCAATAAGTTGAGATGGTTTAAGCCTTTGAATAAGTAAAGCTGTCTCTTGAAATATAGTAGCTGTCACACGATTTACTAAAGTCACTTCCACCATAACTTTAACCTTTGTGTACTGAGACTGTACATGGCTTATTTCTACTGATAAAGTACTTTCTGTCTGGACTAGAAGATTAAGAAGCTCATCAACATCCATAATCTTCTCTCCCAATCGTATTAATTCATCCAAAATCTGAGCAAATTCTAATATTTCTTCTTCAGAGTTGGTAATGGTAGATATATCAAAGTTGGTAATGGAAGATATATCAGAATTGATTTGGTTCACAGTATCGGGTAAGCTGATGATGTGGGTGGGTTCTTTTGTAATATAACTCATTTCTGTTAAGTAAGATATAATGAGTTGGACAGTTTGCCAAAGACTGACTAATGACTTCAGTTTTTCTCCTAATTCATCTAGCTCTTTTTCAAGGAATATACTCTTGTCAAGTTTTTCATTTATATCTTCAATCAAAGAAATAACACTGGTGATACTATAAATGTAACCACTTATTTTCATTGTTTCATTAACCTCTAACAGAATATCTTTGATATCATTTCTGTATCCTTCAAGAATCTCTACATCAGTCTTTGTTACAGTGATCTCGTGCTTTAGTATTTCTAAATATTCAGCATAATCATCGAGGACTACGGTTTTCAAAAAGAAAATTTCAGATTCTTCATTATTATCAATTTCCACTTCTCGTAAAAGATTTTCATTATCCATTAACAGTGACTGAACTGCTTGTAAGATGTCAAGTTTGCTAGATCCCAGCTCACTGCTGCTGACACGTAACTGAAGTGTATCTATTAATTGGTTAACTTGAATGATTACCGTTTCAAGATCAGTGACCTCAATAACTTCTCCGTTTCTAATGGTTTCCAGTAATTCCTCAATTTTATGTTGTTCATCTATTAGAGGCTTTAATTCCATATTCGATATAGTTATAATTTCCCTGTTTAGAGTTGTAATTATCTCTGCAGTGCTGATTGAAACAGGCTTACCATTTTCAGAACCTATTGTGGAAAGTTGTATTTCAGTAAGAAGATTCGATATGTGTGCTACGATGTTTAGTGTATCTTTTGTTTTCATCTTTAAAACATTTGTTGTATGAGCTTGCTCGTTCAGTTGCTTGGTTTCATCTAAGGCGACCTGCAGGGATTCTATTGTACTAAGGAGGATATCAAGGCCGGAATATTCACCAGTCTTGTCTTTAAGGCTGTCAAGAAAGCCTCGAAGTGTAGCGACAGACGTCAGTTTTAAGCTACTCACCCTTTGACTCCACGTTTTGAGTTCAGTTTGAATTTCCTCAATTAGTACAAGTGATGTTAAAGTAGATTTATCTGATATTTTAGCCTTTAAAGCAGAAACTACACTTTGCAATTCAGCCACAGTTGAACTTGCGGTATATATTGTCTCTGCTTGCTGTATTATGTTTACCGATTTCTTCATTGTTTGCAAAATATTGTTGTTGACTTTCAGAGCTTTTCTAGTACTAGCAATCAATTGCTTCAGCTCAAAGCTATTCTTGATTTGTGATGCTTGTGCGACCTCCATCTTGAATGAATTTAGATCAGCTTTTGCAAGATGGAGGTCATCTTCATTTGGCTTGTAGATCTTTGATGAAAACATATCCAAGTGTTTTGTCATGGCTGCTATAGATATCTGTAATACTTCAAGCGTAGATACCTCATCATTGCTAGAAATTTTCTGAGAAATATCATTCAGGGTTACCTCAGTTGAAGATATAATTTCTTTCATTGATTCTACTTGTTGGGCAAACTGTATATTTTCTCTCTTTAATTCATATTCTTCCATTTTCTCAATGACTGACATATGTATTTCCTCTACTTTTGTTATCAGACTGTTCATTTCATCATGAACTACTGAAGACGTAGCAGTCATCTGAATATTAATTACCTTTTGCAAGAAATCTTCCAGTGTAGAAACCGACTCTCTAGTTACATAATCTATACTAAATTCAGTCATGAAACTGAGAAAAGCTGTGATGTCATCATTAACTGCCATGGAAGTCTCTGAAGACGCATTTCTTATTTCGTGCACCACCTTTGTAATAGAGCTAAGAAAGAAAGAAGCGTCTTTTAGAGTTTCTAGTGTATTAGCGAGAGAATTCTGAGATGCGAGTTCCTCTGCTTTACTTTCGACTGCAAAAGTCAGCTTTTTACTTGCAGATTCGATTTTCTCGAAGTTTGAGATTATGAATGGATGTTGCTGAAGAAATTCCTTAGCCTCTGATTCAAAAGATTTTATTGTATTTATGTTCGACTCGGAGACAGCTTCAGTACCTACTGTCTGAAGAGATAGTATTGTATCAATAATTTCCTGACTGATGTGTACAGAAGTAGGATTAATGTCATCAGGTACTAACTTTTGCGACTCACTTAGTAACCCTATTTGTTCCTTTACAATCTTCATAGCAGATGAGAGACTATCAAGAAGAATAGCTTGTTCCTGAGATGCCTTTAGTGCCTTATTTTTCTTGGCAGTTTCCTCAGTAATAACTAAAGCAGCTTCAACGTTTGCTCTGGTTTCAGTGATTAGTATTTCGTAAAAAACAGCTCCTTCTAAGACCTGTAAATGAAGTTCTTGTTGAACTACATTTAGAATGGTGTTGGTATTGCTAGTAATGGCGCTAGTACCAAACTGATTTATAGCCAACAAAATATTGTTAAATTGTTCAAGTATTGCTACACCATTCATTTCTGTCTCATCAGTAGATACGGTCATCTTGTCCAGTTCATGCCCCACTGATCTTATTATATCGTGAACCGTTTCAAATTTCTCTTGGTTTGCCAGAGTTACTTTTAGTTTTGTTTTAATCTCTGCTTCTTTCACAAACAGGCCAATTACACGATAAACTATCCTTGTAGTTACAGTCACAATCTGCAAGGACTGACTACTGAGAAATTTTGCTCCAGTTTGCACTCCAGTCCTCATAATTCTTACCTCCTTTGTGATTAAGTCAATAAAGATAAGATCTTCTCTTGTAAATCTGCTAATGTCCACAATCCAATACTTTGCCTTAGCCTGCAGTACTGTAATATTTGATACCGAAATTTCGTGAATATCACGACGTCGACGTCTGCTTGGGTGGTCTTCTTTAGCAAGGCCATCCAACTCATCTGCCAGGTCTTTTAATGTGTCTGCAGCTTCATCTGCAAAGTAGAGCATTGGAAAATATAAATACACATGAATCCCAATCTGTGATTCCCTTTTTCATATACTCTTACATAGAAACAAAACTAGAAACTTAATAAAGCTTTAGTTATTAAGGTTATCTCTTTTGCAAATCAACAGACACCCCCCAAAAAATTATCAGTGGCTTAATAAAATGAGAAGAGGGATTCAGGTATGGCAATGGAAACATTCAGTTCATAAACAGGCCGGTGTGCTTTAGCTATCATTAGTTTTTATGAAATTTGTCTTCTATATCGGAGTCTATTGGATCCCTTGTTCAATCTTATGAAGATTCAATTGAAGTATCTTATCATGAATAACGAGTTCTTGCATCAACCAGATAATGAATATCTGAGGTAGAGTGGACTGGGAATACCCCCCCCCCCCGAAAAAAAAGGAAGGAGTAACATGGTATTATATGCAGCTTTTTGGTACCACATACTGGATCATATATTTTTAACTCATCCTATATTAGAGTAACTAACCATTGCTTCATCAGGAGTGTCTATTAAATTCAAGTATCATTTTGTTTTTTCATAGAAGTAGATGAAGTTTTAACATGCCTCATGTAATTTGTTCATCTACTTTCTGTAGCAATGACTTAAATATATACATTTCTCTTTATTATATAGGCTACTTCATTCCAATTATTGCAATATAAGTGAAAAAATAATTGAAGTTAGTGGTATTCATTTCCGGTATTTATAGTATATATTTGATGAATACACAACACAGACAAAGTTTTCAGACTGTCATTAACAAGATGATAAGGTATATTTTCGAATGTCAAGGAGTACTTTAGTCTACCCAGTGACATAATTGACATCAATGTGGTGCTAGTAACACCAATTCAAGTTATATCTAATTTCACTCCTTTCCCCTTCCTATACAGACAAAGCACTATACTTCTCCCTTATAGCAACAACAAAGGTCCGCCTCCATTCGCCTCCATGCTTTCACAAATTGGATAAGTGAGAAAATGAAAAGTGTGAAACCCATTAATTTCAGGAGAAAAACGAAAAAATATATTCACCGGAGTCAGGATCCTCTGGGGTGTCTTCCTCAGGAGTTTCTTCTTCAGGAGATTCTTTCAGGATCAGGAGTTTCTTCCTCAGGAGATTCTTCTCCTTCCTCAGGAGTTTCTTCCTCGGGAGATTCATCTCTTCCTCAGGAGTTCTTCCTCAGGAGTCCTCAGGAGTTTCTTCCTCAGGAGTTTCTTCCTCTTCTTCCTTTCTTCCTCAGGATTCCTCAGGAGATTCTTCCTCAGGAGTTTCTTCATCAGGAGTTTCTTCCTCGGGAGATTCTTCCTCAGGAGTTTCTTCCTCAGGAGATTCTTCCTCAGGAGTTTCTTCCTCAGGAGTCCTCAGGAGATTCTTCCTCAGGAGTTTCTTCCTCAGGAGTTTCTTCATCAGGAGTTTCTTCCTCAGGAGATTCTTCCTCAGGAGTTTCTTCCTCGGGAGTTTCTTCCTCCTTCCTCAGAGTTTCTTCCTCAGGAGTTCTTCCTCAGGAGATTCTTCCTCAGGAGAGGAGTTTCTCCTCTTCCTCAGGAGTTTCTTCATCAGGAGTTTCTTCCTCGGGAGATTCTTCCTCAGGAGTTTCTTCCTCAGGAGTTTCTTCCTCAGGAGTTTCTTCCTCAGGAGTTTCTTCCTCAGGAGTTTCTTCCTCGGGAGATTCTTCCTCAGGAGTTTCTTCTTCGGGAGATTCTTCATCAGGAGTTTCTTCCACAGGAGACTCTTCATCAGGAGTTTCTTCCTCTTGAGATTCTTCCTCAGGAGTTTCTTCCTCAGGAGATTCTTCCTCGGGAGTTTCTTCCTCGGGAGATTCTTCATCAGGAGTTTCTTCCTCAGGAGATTCTTCATCAGGAATTTCTTCCTCGGGAGATTCTTCCTCAGGAGTTTCTTCTTCGGGAGATTCTTCATCAGGAGTTTCTTCCTCAGGAGATTCTTCCTCGGGAGTTTCTTCCTCGGGAGATTCTTCCTCAGGAGTTTCTTCCTCAGGAGATTCTTCCTCGGGAGTTTCTTCCTCGGGAGATTCTTCATCAGGAGTTTCTTCATCAGGAGTTTCTTCCTCAGGAGATTCTTCATCAGGAGTTTCTTCCTCAGGAGATTCTTCATCAGGAGTTTCTTCCTCGGGAGATTCTTCATCAGGAGTTTCTTCCTCGGGAGATTCTTCATCAGGAGTTTCTTCCTCAGGAGTTTCTTCCTCAGGAGATTCTTCCTCGGGAGTTTCTTCCTCAGGAGTTTCTTCATCAGGAGTTTCTTCCTCAGGAGATTCTTCCTCAGGAGTTTCTTCATCAGGAATTTCTTCATCAGGAGTTTCTTCCTCAGGAGTTTCTTCCTCATCCCTCAGGAGACTCAGAGATTCTTCCTCAGGAGTTTCTTCCCCAGGAGATTCTTCCTCAGGAGTCAGGAGATTCTTCCTCAGGAGTTTCTTCCTCAGGAGATTCCTCTCTTCTCAGGAGTTTCCTCAGGAGATTCTTCCTCAGAAGATCCCTCGGGAGATTCTTCCTCAGGAGATTCTTCCTCAGGAGTTTCTTCCTCAGGAGATTCTTCCTCAGGAGATCCCTCAGGAGATTCTTCCTCAGGAGATTCTTCCTCAGGAGAGGAGATTCTTCCTCAGGAGTTTCTTCCTCAGGAGATTCTTCCTCAGTAGTTTCTTCCTCAGGAGATTCTTCCTCAGGAGATTCCTCAGATTCTTCCTCAGGAGTTTCTTCCTCAGGAGATTCTTCCTCAGGAGTTTCTTCCTCAGGAGATTCTTCCTCAGGAGTTTCTTCCTCAGGAGATTCCTCAGGAGATTCTTCCACAGGAGTTTCTTCCTCAGGAGTGTCTACACTAGGAGATCCTTCCTCAGGAGTGTCCTCACCAGGAGATCCTTCCTCAGGAGTGTCTACACCAGGAGATCCTTCATCAGGAGTGTCTACACCAGGAGATCCTTCCTCAGGAGTGTCTACAGAGATCCTTCCTCAGGAGTGTCCTCACCAGGAGATCCTTCCTCAGGAGTGTCCTCACCAGGAGATCCTTCCTCAGGAGTGTCTTCCTTCATCAGGAGTGTCTACACCAGTAGATCCTTCTTCAGGAGTGTCTACATCAGGAGATCCTTCCTCAGGAGTGTCTACACCAGAAGATCCTTCATCAGGAGTGTCTACACCAGGAGATCCTTCCTCAGGAGTGTCTACACCAGAAGATCCTTCATCAGGAGTGTCTACACCAGAAGATCCTTCATCAGGAGTGTCTACATAGATCCTTCCTCAGGAGTGTCTACACCCTTCCTCAGGAGTGTCTACACCAGGAGGGAGTGTCTACACCAGATCAGGAGTGTCTACACCAGATCCTTCCTCAGGAGTGTCTACACCAGATCCTTCCTCAGGAGTGTCTACATCAGATCCTTCCTCAGGAGTGTCTACACCAGGAGATCCTTCATCAGGAGTGGAGATCCTTCATCAGGAGTGTCTACACCAGGAGATCCTTCATCAGGAGTGTCTACACCAGGAGATCCTTCCTCAGGAGTGTCTACACCAGAAGATCCTTCTCAGGAGTGCAGGAGATCCTTCATCAGGAGTGTCTACACCAGGAGATCCTTCATCAGGAGTGTCTACACCAGGAGATCCTTCCTCAGGAGTGTCTACACCAGAAGATCCTTCATCAGGAGTGTCTACACCAGGAGATCCTTCATCAGGAGTGTCTACACCAGGAGATCCTTCCTCAGGAGTGTCTACACCAGGAGATCCTTCATCAGGAGTGTCTACACCAGAAGATCCTTCATCAGGAGTGTCTACACCAGGAGATCCTTCTCAGAGTGTCTACACAGGAGATCCTTCATCAGAGTGTCTACACCAGGAGGAGCCAGGACTCAGGACACCAGGAGATCCTTCATCAGGAGTGTCTACACCAGGAGATCCTTCATCAGGAGTGTCTACACATCCTTCATCAGGAGTCTACACCAGAAGATCCTTCATCAGGAGTGTCTACACCAGGAGATCCTTCCCAGGATACACAGAGATCCTTCATCAGGAGTGTCTACACCAGGAGATCCTTCTTCAGGAGTGTCTACACTAGGAGATCCTTCATCAGGAGTGTCTACATCAGATCCTTCCTCAGGAGTGTCTACACCAGGAGATCCTTCATCAGGAGTGTCTACACCAGGAGATCCTTCATCAGGACACCAGGAGATCCTTCATCAGGAGTGTCTACACCAGGAGATCCTTCATCAGGAGTGTCTACACCAGGAGATCCTTCATCAGGAGTGTCTACACCAGGAGATCCTTCATCAGGGAGTGTCTACACCAGGAGATCCTTCATCAGGAGTGTCTACACCAGGAGATCCTTCATCAGGAGTGTCTACACCAGGAGATCCTTCATCAGGAGTGTCTACACCAGGAGATCCTTTCATCAGGAGTGTCTACACCAGGAGATCCTTCATCAGGAGTGTCTACACCAGGAGATCCTTCATCAGGAGTGTTTACACCAGGAGATCCTTCATCAGGAGTGTCTACACCAGAAGATCCTTCATCAGGAGTGTCTACACCAGGAGATCCTTCATCAGGAGTGTCTACACCAGGAGATCCTTCATCAGGAGTGTCTACACCAGGAGATCCTTCATCAGGAGTGTCTACACCAGGAGATCCTTCATCAGGAGTGTTTACACCAGGAGATCCTTCATCAGGAGTGTCTACACCAGGAGATCCTTCTTCAGGAGTGTCTTCACCAGGAGATCCTTCATCAGGAGTGTCTACACCAGGAGATCCTTCATCAGGAGTGTCTACACCAGAAGATCCTTCATCAGGAGTGTCTACACCAGAAGATCCTTCATCAGGAGTGTCTACATCAGATCAGGAGTGTCTACACCAGGAGATCCTTCATCAGGAGTGTCTGATCCTTCATCAGGAGTGAGGAGATCCTTCATCAGGAGTGTCTACACCAGGAGATCCTTCATCAGTGTCTACACCAAGATCAGGAGTGTCTACACCAGGAGATCCTTCATCAGGAGTGTCTACACCAGAAGATCCTTCATCAGGAGTGTCTACACCAGGAGATCCTTCATCAGGAGTGTCTACACCAGGAGATCCTTCATCAGGAGTGTTTACACCAGGAGATCCTTCATCAGGAGTGTCTACACCAGGAGATCCTTCATCAGGAGTGTCTACATCAGGAGTGAGATCCTTCATCAGGAGTGTCTACACCAGAAGATCCTTCATCAGGAGTGTTTACACCAGGAGATCCTTCCAGGAGTGAGATCCTTCATCAGGAGTGTCTTCACCAGGAGATCCTTCCTCAGGAGTGTCTACACCAGAAGATCCTTCATCAGGAGTGTCTACACCAGAAGATCCTTCATCAGGAGTGGAGATCCTTCATCAGGAGTGTCTACACCAGAAGATCCTTCATCAGGAGTGTCTACACCAGGAGATCCTTCATCAGGAGTGTCTACACCAGAAGATCCTTCATCAGGAGTGTCTATCCTTCATCAGGAGTGTCTACACCAGGAGATCCTTCATCAGGAGTGTCTACACCAGAAGATCCTTCATCAGGAGTGTCTTCACCAGGAGATCCTTCCTCAGGAGTGTCTACACCAGGAGATCCTTCATCAGGATACACCAGAAGATCTTCATCAGGAGTGTCTTCACCAGGAGATCAGGAACCAGAAGTCAGGAGTGTCTACACCAGAAGATCCTTCATCAGGAGTGTCTACACCAGAAGATCCTTGATCAGGAGTGTCTTCACCAGGAGATCCTTCCTCAGGAGTGTCTACACCAGAAGATCCTTCTTCAGGAATGTCTACACCAGGAGATCCTTCCTCAGGAGTGTCCTCACCAGGAGATCCTTCCTCGGGAGTGTCCCCATCTTCTGGTCCTGAAGTAACATCAGGGCCTGGAGTGACATTAGGGCCTTGAGTGTTGACTGGAGGCTTTGTTTCAGGCAGTTCATCAGTGGTTGCTGAAATGAAATACGGTGTGAATTAAAACATATCTGCTGTCTCACAACATACAGATCCTTTCATTTGCACTGTAATTTAAATTCACCCATACATACATATCTATATGTACATGGCCTATACCTAGAGTAATGCATAAGACAAGCAGTTGCCCCATCCAACAGTTTCCCCTCTCCGCAAGCAGCATGACACAGGTGTTGTCACTAGAGTCACCAGCGTACAGTCTTATACTCCATCTCTGGATATAATTCCCCAGGTTTAGAGTTCCTTAGTGTGGATTCATCGACCTCTCTTTAGCTAATTCACAAAGCAGTGAAGACAGGAGAGGTTAGTAACGTCTACTTGTGGTGACTGTCCCTAGTAATTGAATGTACTACCGCTATATTATCTGCATCTTTGTGTGTGGGGGGGAGGAGGTAAAAAGGGAGGAGTGGAGGATAAAGGAAGAAAAATCGGGAAAGGAGAGTGAGATGGATACGGTCAGAGAATAGAAGGAAACAAGAATATGATTATTGACGAGATACCGATATATGCAGATGAAATAGTGATCTATATCATGTTTCTGTCTCCCTGTTCAGTGTTTAAGAAGCGAACTGGTATTCGAATGTTAAATGCTTGTTTGGTAAATGAAAATACAAGGCATTACAATATTAGGAACGTAGTGCATGTAACATAATTATGATCCTTGATATATGTATTTTTTTATATTTAATATACATTTCTCTCAT
>NW_020872850.1:187142-189642 GCF_003789085.1 Penaeus vannamei
TTCATTATGATTTCCAGATGCCTGATCCTGATCAAACCCTAACTGTGGAACAAAGACTGGGGGAAAGTTTTGCCATTTATTCGCAGTGTGGCTGATTAGTCACTCATTTGGATAACGTGTAATTTTGAAGGGAAGGAAAGTTTTTATTTGCATCTTGAATATTATTTTTTGTTCCATGTTGAATAGACTCGGGTTCCAGTGACAATGAACTTGGATGTGAACAATTGATGCAGATAATATTGCTGTTTCAGTTAATTCGCCAACCAGTGACTTCAGCTTTGGAACATCTTGCTACAAAATTCGAAAGTGATCTGTCATCAATGAATGCCATAAATAATATCCTTTGTAATAACAGGCCTATGGTTGAGCCTATTACAGTGTCGAATTAATCTTGTCAGTAGAGAACTCTGGCAATCATTGGTAAAAAAATGGACAAAAAAATCAAAGGTTGCAGAGTATTTTGATTTTATCGGATAGATATTAATTCATTTTTTTTTTTTTTTTTTTTTTTTTTTTTTTTTTTTTTTTTTTTTTTTTTTTTTTTTACTCTGTGAATCCCTTCTGAGTAAATTATGATAACTTTAGGAATTTTCCCAAATCACCAATGTTATTGCTATTACTTTTGTGACCCAAAATGGTGCAATTTCAAAACCTACCCTAGTCTCTAAAATGTGTGCTACCTTAATCTCCTTGTTTGGACAAATTCTTTGAAATCATCTGAAATTCTAAATTTTTTTCTGAAATTTTCTGTTTACTAAACTTCCATTTGTATGAATCAGAGAATCATAATCGTCTTTCATGGACACTGTAGAACCTCGCTTTTCATGCTTGTCACTTATACGTGTCTTTCTTTCCCTCAGGCTAAGAGTGACCACATTATTTTCTCTCAAATAAGAAATACATGATCATATTGTGTCAACGGTGTTTTTGTAAGTGCCACAGTTTATATTATTTTAGCAGTGAGACAAACTCACTAAATGCCCCCCCCCCCCCCATTTGACACGGTATTAATTCAAATTTTGATACGGTCCCTCACTGGTCAGCTTTTCTCCTGCAGTATATGAAAGGTTGGTTATCCCAGACCTGAAGAACTAAACACTCTATCTTCCTTTGACGAACTGTAATATGTAATATTCTTTTGGTTCGTTTTTATTATTGACTTTGTTACTATTGACAATCATACAGAATTTAATATCTTAAAAACACGGCTTTAATAACACCTTTTTAAAATTGGAGTAGTCTTATTTCTGGTTCAAAAAATGCGTTTCGGTCAGAAATAATTTCGTTACTCCCGGTAAATTTACAATTCATTGGCAGTAAAGTTTACATATTTCTGTTGAAGGGATACTGCTCGACTGTTTATCTTACTGCTTATTTGAAGTAAAAATTAAGAGTTTGTGTATTTTAAGAATTACGGATTTAGTATAAATCCAGTAATAAGATACATTTTAGCCATAAAATTTTCGATTTAAATCTATAAAATGACGGTATTTTCACCAACATCACTGCCGTTCTCATTATCAACATCATGGTCTTCATATTAGTCAATTGGCTTTTAACCCTATCATGTTAGCTATTCTTCCTAAACTTAAGTACAACACTACTAGTAATCTCGCATCCATTATCAACAGTACTATTATAATGGGAATAGTAACTCCAGTAGTAATAATCCTAACAATTACAAGTAAAACTAAACTTGGCGGAACTTACATTAGCTTGAGTTTTCCTCCTCTTTTTGAACATTTCTTTAGTATAAACTTCTTGACACACTTATCTAGGGGAAGAAAGAAAACGTGCTAATTATTACAGTGACTGTCTGGGGCGGTGTCTTCTTATTTCACCGTAAACCATTCCATCTCATTTAACAGACATAACGTGACTTACTTTTCCTAACAAACGGTGACTCGAGATCAGCATCTGCAGCAGGAAACAGAAATATTTAAACAGTAGTATTGATTCATATAATTTTTTCTCTGGTTCTTCAATACATATATATGTGTGTGTGCATTTATCATCATCCGTGGCCTGTGTCAGTCTGTATGGTCCAGCAAAACTTATGCCAACGCTGATGTCCGAAAATCGGGTCTTAGGTCAGCCTCTTCCTCTTTTGCCATAGGCTGCGGCCATTAGTAGGTCCTTTCCAATGTCATTTGACGCGAGTGCGTGGCCAACAAATTTCATTTTTCTCTTTCGAATGGTACTAAGAAGTCGATCTTTTACTTTCTCATTAGCTTTCTCGAGAATCCATTGGATTGCTTTTCTTTCAGTCCAGCTTATAGTCATCAGTGGTCTTTGGTGGCCTAGTTCACTCTGTTGACTATTTTTATAGTTCATCCATTCTACCTCTTAACAGCATATCATCGGTATAACGTAGGTTAGTGATACATCTGCCTTTAATATGTACACTTCCTTCGTGGTTTTCAAGTGTGGTCCTCATGATTATTTCCGAGATTATATTGAAAAGGTGGCGAGATAGAATGCATTCTTGTCGGACACCTTA
>NW_020872850.1:204642-207142 GCF_003789085.1 Penaeus vannamei
GGGTAGAAGAATAATCATTAACTGGGGCCCAAGCCATATAGGCATCCAAGGAAAAGAGTTTGCTGACAGACTAGTCAAAAAGGGCAGGGACATACCCCCAAATCCCATGATCGTCAACCCAAGCCAATGAACATTGAGTTCCAAAGCTTGCCATTCTCCGGTGAACGCACAGAAAAAATACCACAAACACCCTCTCGGCCAAGTGGCACTCAGATGCCACAGGCTATGAGCCACTGGCCTTTCCTCGAAATATAAAAAGAAGTACCGAAGTCATACTGCACATATTAAGATTAGGTTACCCATGCGCTAGGCAAATTCTTGATGACGTGGTTGTCAGGGAATGTAAGCACTGCGGCGAGCCGAACGCCACCCTGTTACATTACCTACAGAATTATGAACACCTGCAATTTCTGAGACAGGGACCCCCAACCACAGCCGCCGGGCTGGTAAAAAAGGGTATGCCACATACAACGTGGCAGCTGGATCGCTTGATTGCAATCCAGCCTCCACGCTAGGCATAGAGTTCAAAGAAAAAGATGAGTCAACTTGAAATAGCTGAGACAGGCCGTACCACTCTAGAGAAAAATCTCAAGCAAAGTTAGACTTCTCAGATCTAAGTGAACAGAAGATCGTCCGTGATTAGTCACCTCATCTCGTGTGTCGTGCCTTTACACCGACGATTCGGATAAAAGGTGCGACACTCAAAATTTCGACAGTTCTCCCGTGGTCGTGACAAAGTCTACCTCCTTCGCCATGTGACCTCGCCTGCTCCTCTGGATTCTCCACCTGTATTTCCCCTGTTTTGTGCTTGTATATAGTGTAAATAATAAATCAATAAATTCCTCTCATACGTTTCCTCTGGTGTTTCTCTGTTAACCTGGTCAATCTGATTCCTTCAAAGCGAACCTGACATTGTCGACCTTGCCAGGACCAGAAGCTCAGGAAAACAGCACCATGAAGAACTATGTGAAGGAAGGTGAAAGGCTGGGCCTCGAGGGCCTGGCCTTGTTTCACTATATACAGGAGCAGAAGATCAGGCATGAGCATAGGAAAGGAATGAACAGCTCCCTTTCCTGGACACCATGATCCACAGAAGACCAGATGGCCCGATATTTTCCGTGTACAGAAAACCCACCAATAAAGATGATTTCATTCATTATTTTTCTGCCCATAGCAAGAAGACTAAAGAAAGCGTGGTCATTGGTTTCTTCCTCCGAGCCCTCAGAATATGCAGCCCTGAGTTCTTGGAGGGGGAAATGAAACACGTCTGCAACTCCTTCCAACACCTCCATTATCCTCGCTCCATGCTCACCCACCTCCGACGCAAGGCCGAGAAGATCATGAGCAGACCAAGAGGTGAAGAGAATAATCTTCCTTCACTCGGAATTGACTGAACACCTGGAGGCCCTGGTGGGCCGCACCTTAAAGATAGCTACGTCTTCAGGCAAGAAGATCGGAGATATCGTGAGAGAAAAGAGGTCAAACCACAACAGACCCCTCAGCCAGGTGTACAGCATACCCTGTGGTGGTTGTGATAGAGTCTACATAGGTGAGACAGCACGAGGACTGCACAAACAACGAATTAGCCAACACCGCAGCGCCCTCCGACGCCACGACACGAGAAACGCCTTCGTTGTACATGTAGTCACTGACGGTCACCTCCCGAAGTGGTCCCAGGCCTCCATCATTAAGCAAGGTCTGGCCCAACGACAAAGGAAGATGGTAGAAGCGGTGTTCATACATACAACCAACAACATCAACACCGCTACGGGGAGCCGCTCACCTGATTACCGACATCACCTAACCATCTATCGTTTGTATAAATAGTCCTCCATGTACCTTTTGTCATATATACCCTGACGAAGCAATAGCGAAAAGGCCTTCGGCATATTCGTGTGTTTTCTTGTCCTTCCCTTCGTTGTTCCGGTTGCAATCTGTTCGTCATGTGTGTGTGTGTGTGTGTGCAAATGTACGTTTCCGTGATGTTTATGTGTGTGTGTATGTGATAGAAAAAACAATCCACAAACTAGATTTATTAAAATAAGTGAGACGGTTTCGTAGTCCTCCTGGATTCCATCATCCTGTGCATTGTGGTTCTCTACCTCATTATATATATATATATATATTATATATATATATATATATATATATATATATATATATGTGTGTGTGTGTGTGTGTGTGTGTGTGTGTGTGTGTGTGTGTGTGTGTGTGTGTGTGTGTGTGTGTGTGTATCACTGCACTGGCCAGTGCCCCGAGGTCCCATAACCCAAACCTCTTTCTCCCTTCCCACTGAAATTCACCCAATCAACTCAAATCAACTCAAACTAACTCATATCCACTCCCAAACAATAGCCAAATAGCAAAAACCTACGAAAAGTTAGACTTCCATCAGTGCAGATACACGTATATGCCAATTAGCAGGTTTTGAGGGTTCTAGAAAAAAAGGGTTCCAGCCTAGATAGGAACATGAAACTTTGGAGTCTTAACTTAAACGGGC
>NW_020872850.1:214722-222222 GCF_003789085.1 Penaeus vannamei
GATGGAAACCGAAGGGGGATTTCGGGAAAGAGTGGAAAGACGGGTAAGAGGGATGGAAAAAAGAATTTCTCTCTTTATGTTGTTCCATTTAAATTCCCTTTTCTATTTGTTTAAACCAAATGGGCGAAAAAAATTTAAAGAGGCGCAGAGTAAGGGAAGAAGTGGAAGGACAGTCAAGAGTCGTACTTTAAAAAAAGATGATTAAAAAAAGACCCACAGAACGGGGTGGTCTAGGATATGGGATAAAAAAACGGAAAAAAAAAAAAAAAAAATAACATTACTGAAATTGAGGGAAAGAAACACAAACTACCTGCGGCGAACCATGATCGGGGGAAGAAGAAAGAGAGAAAAGAGAGTAACGTAGGTCAGTTCTTTTTTAAGGGAAATGAGAAGGAAAAATGAAAGAATCCACTTAGAAAAAGAAAAAAAAAGAACAAAAAAGAAGAAAAAATAAAAAAAAAAAAAGGAAAAAAAAAAATAAAAAAAAAAAAACAAAAAAAAAAAAGAAAAAAAAAATAGAAAATAATAAAAGGGAAAGAAAAAAAAAGGGAGAAAAGTCAAAAGTATTTTTTGAAAAAAAAAAATCTTAAATTGTGAAACTTTCCATAAAATTACGCTTCTTCTAATGTCAGAGAAAAAAATATATTTAAACAAGAGAATAGAAAGGTATAATAAGCGCAAGAGTAATAGAAAGCGCATACATAGAACTGATAATACAAGGAGCTTATTAAGAAAAGAAAAAGACAGAAAAAACAAGAATAAATAATAAAGGTTTGTAAAGAAAAAGGAATTTTAAATGTCATACTAATGAGACATAAATGTCGTTCGATAGACTGATTGGACAAATGCCAGAGAGAGGGAGAGAGAGAGAAAAAGAAAAAGAAACGTAATTTTTCCAATACCAATATTTCTGACTTGCCTTACTGTTGTTGTTTTTTCGGATCATTGCTTTTCTTTCTAAATAATCACGATCCTGAAGTTCATATTGCAAGATTGATTGCAAACTTGCCAGGAATATGATGAGGTGTCTAATGCCCCGTTTTTTTTTGTTTGTTTGTTTGTTTCTATTTCGTTTTTGTTTTCATATATATACAATTTTTGGTTAAATAATCCTTCGTTCCGCTCTTGTTGTCTCTCTTATCATGGGGTTTATCAGCTCGTGTATATTTGGTTATTGATGTAAACTTGCGTATACTTAATGCTAATGAGAATGGTGATTAATGCAGTGATAAGAATGGATGATGATAAGGATAATGATATTAGTAATGATAATGTGGTGATGGTAATAAGTTTTTTTTTATGAATATAGAGATAACGATAATAAAAACGATGCCGATAATGATGAATGGTGATGGTGATGTGATGATGATGATGCTAACAACAATAATAATATATAAATGACAATAATAATATAATGATAATAATAATGGTAATAATAACAATAATAATGAAAATGAAAAAAAAGTGATGACAATGACAATAATGATAACAGGAAAAGTAAACAAATAAATGTGTAACAGGACATAAGACCGAACAAATCATCAGGTAATAAAATAAAATAGACTTCCATTCCCCTTCCCATTCTCTATTTCTCAACACTAAAAAAAGAAAACGGGACACGACAGAGAGAGACAAATAGAAAACGGAGCGCATCACAGCAGCCTAAAGAACGGGCACACACGAACACGCCAATGGCCCTTCTCTCTCACTTTTTTCTCTCTCTACCCCTTCGTTCACTGTCTTTGCTCCTTCCCTTTCCCTTTCTTTTCGCCTCTTTCTGAGCTAGAAGGCATCGCAAGGAACAAAGGAGAAAAGAGATCAAAACACCTGTCGTTTCTTAGGCACTATCGACCCCCTTACCTTTTTTCTTTTTTTTTTTTCTTTCTTTTAAAGGGATTCCAATTTTGCACACCTGGACTGAGGGCCGTTTATTGATGTATTCTCTCTATCTATCTATCTCTTGGTCTCTCTCTCTCTCTCAATCATTCTTACTCTTGCTCTCTTTCTCTTCCTCTCTGGCTGTTTTATCTCACTCGCTTACTCTCTCTGTCTCTGTCTATCTCTATCTGTCTGTCAGTTTCTCATACTCATACCACTTCTCTCTCTCTCTCTCTCTCTCTCTCTCTCTCTCTCTCTCTATTGTTGCAAAAGGATCACTCTCACTCGCACGCTCTCGTTCAATCTCTTTCTCTTATCTATCTATCGAACTATCAATCCTTCTTTATCTATCAATCTACCCCTTCCTTTATCTCTCTTTATCAATATATTCACCTACATAAGCGCATATTTTACTTCCGTTTCCCCCGACGAATGCTTCACGGTCCGCGAGACATTCTTTACTATGCAGGAAGTAAACAAAACTTCCGCGGGACAGCGTGTGAATGACACTTTGTCCCCGGACTGAATGCTAAATGTCGTCTGCAAGGAAATGATATTTTGCAACCTTAGATTTGAACTTCAGTATTTGTTTGTTTGTTTGTTTTTTCGTCTCTTCGTTGTGTGTCGGTTTGTAATCGCAGTGTCGCTGAATCTTCTCGTTGTACAGAAACGGAATGACTGTAATGTACGTGCGTTTTCCTATCTCTTCTATCCCATTTGTTATATCTCAGTGGCTTTTGTGTAATTTGATAGATGTAATGTTATAAAACGGTCTGCTAATATTGTAATGATATTGTCTTTTTTCCCTCTTCCTCTCCATCTGTCTGTGTCTATGCTTGTCTGTGTCTATGTCTGTCTATATCTATGCCAGTCTGTCCGTTTCTCTTTCTTTCTCTTTCTCTCTCTCTCTCTCTCTCTCTCTCTCTCTCTCTCTCTCTCTCTCTCTCTCTCTCTCTCTCTCTCTCTCTCTCTCTCTCTCTCTCTCTCCTCCCTCCCTCTGTGTGTGTGTGTGTGTGTTCGTCGATATGTCTGTTTATCTCTATTTTTATATTTCACGCAGTCACTCTCTCTCTCTAAAAGTTAATTAAGAGTGTAAGAGAGAGAAAAATAAGAAAACATTTAGCGTGCCAAATGCAAACTGCATAATGAAACATTTTCATTAATACAATCAGCCAGTCATGGCACAGCAAGGCATGAAGATAATCCATATTAGTTGAATATTTACCTAAATTATTTATATTATTAGATCAACCAGTAAAGATACAGGCATTACAAAACACATACACAGAGAGTTTCTAGCACACATACACATCTGTCTCGTGTGTGTTTTGTGTGTGTGTGTGTGTGTGTGTGTGTGTGTGTGTGTGTGTGTGTGTGTGTGTGTGTGTGTGTGTGTGTGGTGTGTGTGTGTGTGCGTGCGTGTGTGCGTGTGCGTGTATGTGTGAGAGAGTATGAGTGTGTGAGTGTATGAGTGTGAGTATGAGTGTGAGTATGTATATGAGTACGAGTATGAGTATGAGTGCGAGTATAAGTGTGAATGTGTGTATGAGATATTTTTTTTCAAATTGTGCCTTATGATTAGTAACTCTTTAGCGAGGACATTGCTAGGAAGTTTATCATTCATTATGCAAATGTGCTGTAATTTTCATTATGCAGATGTGCAATATGGCCATATCAAAATTAATGGAGACTTTAATTACAGTGTTATGTGTAAAGAAAAAAAAAATGCAAATTATTATATAAAAATTCACCAAATTAATAAAACTATGAAATGATACCGCAAGTTGATATTCTACAATAAATTCATCTAAACCTCACTTATATAAGATATTAAAATATATCTAAATATAATATAGTGTTCCTCTGAATCTTAATGAAATTCTTTCAAATCTATTTAAGATGCGGCTATTTTGTGGTTAAAAAAATGTCTATCTCTACAAAATGAATATATACATAAACACACACACGTACGCACACACACACACACACACACACACACACACACACACACAATCAACACACACACACACACACACACACACACACACACACACACACACACACACACACACACACACCACACACACACAAACACCACACACACACACACACACACACACACATACACACACACAATCACACACACACACACACACACACACACACACACAATCACACACACACACACACACACACACACACACTCATATACACACATATATAGATAGATATATGCATGGAAAGATAAATATACACATAAATATCCAAAGGAGATGAAGAAAGACGAGGAAGAAGGAAAGGCGACGATGATGCCGGAGAGGCGAAGCAGAAGGAGAAGAAGAGAGAGGAGGGAGGTGAGATAACACCTTGAACTCAATTTGCATAATCCATCTGGAGATCAGGTAATGGAGGGAGCACGCATCTCCGTGCTTGCTCTCTCACGCAATCTCAACTCATCTTAATCATTGCTCTATTTATTTACTGAGTGTATTGTATCTTGTGTATTTATTCCTGAAAAAAAAAACTATTTATTTACTGAGTGTATTGTATCTTGTGTATTTATTCCTGAAAAAAACTATTTATTTACTGAGTGTATTGTATCTTGTGTATTTATTCCTATTTACTGAGTGTATTGTAATTTATTCCTGAAAAAACTATTTATTTACTGAGTGTATTGTATCTTGTGTATTTATTCCTGAAAAAATATTTATTTACTGAGTGTATTGTATCTTGTGTATTATTCCTGAAAAAAACTATTATTTACTGAGTGTATTGTATCTTGTGTATTTATTCCTGAAAAAACTATTTATTTCTGAGTGTATTGTATCTTGTGTATTTATTCTAAAAAACTATTTATTTACTGAGTGTATTGTATCTTGTGTATTATTCCTGAAAAAAACTATTTATTACTGAGTGTATTGTATCTTGTGTATTTATTCCTGAAAAAAAACTATTTATTTACTGAGTGTATTGTATCTTGTGTATTTATTCCTGAAAAAACTATTTATTTACTGAGTGTATTGTATCTTGTGTATTTATTCCTGAAAAAAACTATTTATTTACTGAGTGTATTGTATCTTGTGTATTTATTCCTGAAAAAAAACTATTTATTTACTGAGTGTATTGTATCTTGTGTATTTATTCCTGAAAAACTATTTTATTTACTGAGTGTATTGTATCTTGTGTATTTTATTCCTGAAAAAACTATTTATTTACTGCCAAAAAAACTATTTATTTACCTGTGTATTTATTCCTGAAAAAAACTATTTATTTACTGAGTGTATTGTATCTTTGTGTATTTATTCTGAAAAAAACTATTTATTTACTGAGTGTATTGTATCTTGTATTTATTCCTGAAAAAACTATTTATTTACTGAGTGTATTGTATCTTGTGAAAAAAACTATTTATTTACTGAGTGTATTGTATCTTGTGTATTTATTCCTGAAAAAACTATTATTTTACTGAGTGTATGTATCTTGTGTATTTATTCCTGAAAAAAACTATTTATTTACTGAGTGTATTGTATCTTGTGTATTTATTCTGAAAAAAAAATTTATTTACTGAATTGTAGTGTATTTATTCCTGAAAAAACTATTTATTTACTGAGTGTATTGTATCTTGATTTATTCCTGAAAAAAAACTATTATTTACTGAGTGTATTGTATCTTGTGTATTTATTCCTGAAAAAAACTATTTATTTACTGAGTGTATTGTATCTTGTGTATTTTATTCCTGAAAAAAAAATTTATTTACTGAGTGTATTGTATCTTGTGTATTTATTCCTGAAAAAAAAAACTATTTATTTACTGAGTGTATTGTATCTTGTGTATTTATTCCTGAAAAAAACTATTTATTTACTGAGTGTATTGTATCTTGTGTATTTATTCCTGAAAAAAACTATTTATTTACTGAGTGTATTGTATCTTGTGTATTTATTCCTGAAAAAAAACTATTTATTTACTGAGTGTATTGTATCTTGTGTATTTATTCCTGAAAAAAACTATTTATTACTGAGTGTATTGTATCTTGTGTATTTATTCCTGAAAAAAAACTATTATTTACTGAGTGTATTGTATCTTGTGTATTTATTCTTGAAAAAAAAACTATTTATTTACTGAGTGTATTGTATCTTGTGTATTTATTCCTGAAAAAACTATTTATTTACTGAGTGTATTATCTTGTGTATTTATTCTTGAGTGAGTGTATTGTATCTTGTGTATTTATTCCTAAAAAACTATTACTGAGTGTATTGTATCTTGTGTATTATTCCTGAAAAAAACTATTTATTTACTGAGTGTATTGTATCTTGTGTATTTATTCCTGAAAAAAAAACTATTTATTTACTGAGTGTATTGTATCTTGTGTATTTATTCCTGAAAAAACTATTTATTTACTGAGTGTATTGTATCTTGTGTATTTATTCCTGAAAAAAACTATTTATTTACTGAGTGTATTGTATCTTGTGTATTTATTCCTGAAAAAAACTATTTATTTACTGAGTGTATTGTATCTTGTGTATTTATTCCTGAAAAAAAACTATTTATTTACTGAGTGTATTGTATCTTGTGTATTTATTCCTGAAAAAATATTTATTTACTGAGTGTATTGTATCTTGTGTATTTATTCTGAAAAAAACTATTTATTTACTGAGTGTATTGTATCTTGTGTATTTATTCCTGAAAAAAACTATTTATTTACTGAGTGTATTGTATCTTGTGTATTTATTCCTGAAAAAACTATTTATTTACTGAGTGTATTGTATCTTGTGTATTTATTCCTGAAAAAAACTATTTATTTACTGAGTGTATTGTATCTTGTGTATTTATTCTTGAAAAAAAAACTATTTATTTACTGAGTGTATTGTATCTTGTGTATTTATTCCTGAAAAAACTATTTATTTACTGAGTGTATTGTATCTTGTGTATTTATTCCTGAAAAAAACTATTTATTTACTGAGTGTATTGTATCTTGTGTATTTATTCCTGAAAAAAATATTTATTTTACTGAGTGTATTGTATCTTGTGTATTTATTCCTGAAAAAAAACTATTTATTTACTGAGTGTATTGTATCTTGTGTATTTATTCCTGAAAAAAACTATTTATTTACTGAGTGTATTGTATCTTGTGTATTTATTCTTGAAAAAAAACTATTTATTTACTGAGTGTATTGTATCTTGTGTATTTATTCCTGAAAAAACTATTTATTTACTGAGTGTATTGTATCTTGTGTATTTATTCTTGAAAAAAAAACTATTTATTTACTGAGTGTATTGTATCTTGTGTATTTATTCCTGAAAAAAAACTATTTATTTACTGAGTGTATTGTATCTTGTGTATTTATTCCTGAAAAAAAACTATTTATTTACTGAGTGTATTGTATCTTGTGTATTTATTCCTGAAAAAAAACTATTTATTTACTGAGTGTATTGTATCTTGTGTATTTATTCCTGAAAAAAAACTATTTATTTACTGAGTGTATTGTATCTTGTGTATTTATTCCTGAAAAAAACTATTTATTTACTGAGTGTATTGTATCTTGTGTATTTATTCCTGAAAAAAAACTATTTATTTACTGAGTGTATTGTATCTTGTGTATTTATTCCTGAAAAAAAAAACTATTT
>NW_020872850.1:227222-237222 GCF_003789085.1 Penaeus vannamei
CTTTAGGTTTGTGAAAATTCGAGAACATTTTTTTTTTTTACCAAAAACACTTGCTTTTTTGGGGCTGTGACTAATAACCATCGACTACCACTTGAATGTTCTTTTGTTCGTTTTATCTTGTGTGTGAGATTGCGCATAAAAGTGTGTACAGTATATCTCGTGTGGTGACGTAAAAGCATTTATAACTTAATCTATTTCTCTTAAATCTATACACCACCCCTTCGTTAATCAATTCATAATATACCATGAGGTTTACTGGAATTCCTTACACCTGCCCTCACCGGCCATACCCTGTTCGCTGTAAGCACAGACCCCATCTCCCCTATTATTATTATCATCATTATCATCACACACACATATATATGCATATATATTTAAATATATATATATATATATATATATATATATATATATATATATATATATAATATATATATATATATATATATATATATATATATATATATATATACATGCTAATGATGTTATTGCTGATGATTAATATCATAACAGCGATAAAGATAAAGATGATGATAACAACAATAAAAGCAATAATGATATTGTCGCATTAAAAAAAATTCATATACAGATAATTAAAAAATATTCTACTAACTCACAGTTGCCAATTTGTCAATATCAATTCTAATACAAAAAATGATAATCTTATTACGGTATCCCCGCCACCACCGGGGGCTTTGGATTTAAGGAAACCCCGAGAAATCCTAATTTTAACTCACCTAATTTTAATTTGAGTAGCATGACTTAAAGGTCTTTAGGCTCGTGGGGTGGATTAAATTGATTCCTCTGCTGAGTGTGTGCAAAAGCTCCTTGGTCAAAGAAACACTTTTAACCAATAATTTCTATTAAGTGTTATATTACAATGTAAAATCTTCATAATAAACAAGGAATTTTCTCATCTACTAATTTAACTTTTTTCGGTTCACTCCTCCCCTTTACTGCTCATAATAAACAAGGAATTTTCTCATCTTCCTTTACCTTCTCATTAAATTCAATAATCAATATGATAACCATAATAAAAACAAATATGAGACAGGATCGAATCACTCACCCCTACTCCCCTATATTTCCTATCAACAAGGCTCCTGTCATAGCATGTGGCACTGACTTTCCCTAACCTTTCTTCCTCTCTGAGTGTAGGGCGAAGCAACAACTCCATCTTAGTTATCACAACTCAAAACATACGAATTCGCAATTATAATAATTCATTTGTCAAACATGACAAACCTTCAATATCCGGGTAAAATAAAACTTTTAATAACATCACTCAACTTACCTGCGCTCGGGGCAAAAGACGGAAATTATATGATGGAGTAAAACTGTTCACTCCTTTCCTCCAATGAATTGACGTTTTAAGCCAACTAACCATGTATTGGTTATCCTCATAATTTACTCTATTAGTTATAACACTAAATTTTGCCATAATGATATGGTTTCAAAATGAAAATATGTAAATAAACGTTTCGGCGCAGTCCATGCATCTTTATAATCATAACCAGTGCATCTTTTAAAATTCAAATTGATTTTAATCTCGACAATATCAGTAGCATTAATACTAGTAGTAGTAATAATAATAATAATAATAGTAATGATAATAACAACAACAATTATAATAATAGTAATGCTTATGATAATGATAATGACAATGATAATGATGATAATAATAAGAGTAACAAAAGTGATAGCAAAGACTAAAACAGTAACAACGAAAGTGACAAAAATAGTAATAAGAAATAACGAGAAGTCGAAGAAGAAGAACCACCAGAACAACAACTACAAGAACAACAATAACATCAAAGCATTAATAATAATACTAATAACACTAATAATAGCTCTGTTATTACAATAGCAATAACAATGAAGACAAAATTAGTAGATAGTAATGATGATAATGATGATAATGATAGGAATGATTCTGAAGACCTAAACGTGTCTCTTTCATCTCCATCACAAGCCCTTGAAGATCCCGGTCGAGGGTGTCATTGCTTGCACCTCCCCCCCCCCCCTCCCCCTCCCCTTCCGCCATCCTTCCCATATGCCCCCTCCTCTCCCCATTCCTCACCCCTTGCCCCTATTCTCTCTATCCTCCCCTCCTACCCTTTTCCCCCAACCCTTCCCTCCTGACCACCTTCCCCAACTTTACCCTCCTTCCCCCACCTAAACCCCCTCCTTCCTAACCATTCAAACCCTCAGCCCTTTCCCCAGTAACCCCTACCCTTCCCATCCCCTAGCCGCCATACCCAACCTTTCCCCCTTGCCCCCTCCCTACTCACCCCTCCCTCCTCCCCCTTCCCTCCCTCCCTCCCTCCCCCATACCCCACCTTTCCCCCCCTTGCCTCCTCCTCCCTACTCCACCCCCTCTCTTCCCATTCCTCCTTCCCCTCCCCCCCATACCCCAGCCCCTCCTTACCCTCCTCCCTACTCCACCCTCCCGCTCCACCTCCCCTACTCCACCCCTTCCTTCCCCCGTCCCTCCCACCCAACCCCCCCCTAACCCCTTCCCCTCCCCTCCCCCATACCCCAACCCTTCCCCCCTTGCCTCCTCCCCCACCTCCCTCCTCACCCCCTTTCCCTCCCCTCCCCCCCCCAGCTCCCCCATACCCCCCCCCCCCCCCTAACCCTTTCCCTCCCCTCCCATATTCCCTCCTTTCCCCATCCTCCCTCCCTCCCCTTCCCCTTCCCCCCCCTCCTTCATCTTCCCCAGGAGGCATTCAGGCACACGACCAGCCGGATCGATGTTAATCTGACACGTGATGGTCAGTATCCCCATTTGTGTTCCTGAGTCACCCAGTGTATGCTTGTGATCTGACACTCATGGAGACAAACGCATCTGAGGCTGTATCAAAGGTTGTAGTATCGGGGGGGGGGGGGAAAACACCTCAGGGTTATAGCATCCTCAAGGTTATAGTATCGGGGGGGGGGGAGAAAATACTTCAGGGTTATAGCATCCTCAAAGTTATAGTATCAGGGGGGGGGGGGGGAGAAAATACCTCAGGGTTATAGCATCCTCAAGTATAGTATCAGGGGGGGGAGAAAATACCTAGGGTTATAGCATCCTCAAGGTTATAGTATCAGGTGGGGGGGGGAGAAAATACTTCAGGGTTATAGCATCCTCAAGGTTATAGTGTCGGGGGGGGGAGAAATACCTAAGGGTTATAGCATCCTCAAGGTTATAGTATCAGGGGGGGGAGGGAGAGAAAATACCTCAGGGTTATAGCATCCTCAAGGTTATAGTATCGGGGGAGAGAAAACACCTTAAAATTAATGAAAGGGTTAAAGAAGGAGAGGGGGAAAAAGAGGATTTTTTTATAGTTAGAAAGATTGTGAAGAAGCGTGTTTGAATTTTTATTCTATTTCATTTCGGATTGGGTTGTTAGTTAGTTAGTTAGTTAGTTTGTTGTTTGTGTGTGTGTGTGTGTGTGTGGTGTGTGTGTGTGTGTGTGTGTGTGTGTGTGTGTGTGTGTGTGTGTGTGTGTGTGTGTGTGTGTGTGTGTGTGTGTGTGTGTGTGTTGTGCGTGCGTGCGTTTGTGCGTGCGTGCGTGCGTGCGTGCAATTGTGCGTGCATGTCTGTGCGTGTATGTGTGTGCATGAGACCGTACCAGTACAGCACGCATACATGGAGATCTGAATACATTCATCAGAACACCACACACACACACAGACACTCGCACACACCTTATTAGCCAGACGCAGGCCACGCAAGAAGCCCGGCCTCCCAAGCGGCGCACCAAGTAATCTAACTTCGGCGAGCGGCGAGCGAGAGCGAACGCGAACTCACACACCGCGCGTATCAATCAGGCGAATAAATATGAGGTATGCGCATCTTCCGAGAAGCGGAATTACTGCGGGCAAAGTTCGAAGCGAAACTCCCAAGGAAAATATTTCTTTTGATACGAAAGCAAACAAATGCAACAAAGGGTTATGCGTCGGGGATGTGAATAATGAGAGGATCTTGGAAATTCTGATTAATTATGACAGTCGGGGAAGAAAAGAAACTGTTTGATTGAGAGGGAGACATTCAAGACGGAGCTTAACAACTATTGTTATTATTATCATCATTATCATTAGTTTTACGTTCATTACGTCATTGTAACTATCTTTATAATTATCTCACTATCATTATCATTATCAATATTATCATAATCATTATCATCATCGTTATCATTATTGTTGTTGTTGCTGTTGTTGTTGTAATTATTGTTAGTATATCATTATCATCCTTATTATTACTATTATTACCATAATCATTATTATTATCACTCCCAGTGCTAGTTTGTTCTAATTGTTACTGTTGTTGATCATTGCGGTAAATAAACTGCAATCAAAAAATCTTTAACGTTAGAATAGCTATAAGTATAACTATCATTCACTGTTATTACTATTCTTGTTTAGTCTCTTATTAATTATTTTACTTTACTTATCTTTACTGCCATTTTCATTAATATCAGAAGAATTATTATTACTATCAGTTATTACCATCATCTTCTCTCATATCATTATCCCTAATTCTCTATCATCAGTAAATCGATATTTCTGTCCTATCAATTTACCAAATTATATATATATATATATATATATATATATATATATATATATATATTATATATATATATATATATATATATATATATGACCTAGTACAATCATTCTCAAACCTATCGTCTTTATTCCCGCATCATAATAACCCTTAAAATGACTCGTTCTCTCTTTCCTGTTCGTTCTTTTCCTCGAGGATTTTCTTCAAGGCTGCTTTTCGTTCTCCAAAGACAATTCAAGACAACGGGAGACTCGAGGCTAAGAAGAGGTTTCAGAAAATAAACTTGTGTCTTACCTTGGCAGAGTTATCCTCAAGGACTCCATTTTCTCCCTGGCAAAGAAAGAAAATAAGCAGATTACTTTAATTATTCATTAATTATGATTATTACAATGATGATGATGACAGTATAAGTGATGATATAATGAATGATGACGACGACGACGATGATGATGATGATGATAACAAATGATGATAATATAATAATAATAATAATAACAAAATTAATAACAATAAAGATAAAAATATCATAACAATGATAAAATAATATCGACAATAATAATGATAATAATAAAAACAATAATAACAATAATAATTACAGTAATAATAACAATGATAATAATAATGATGATAATGAAAAAATACCACTACGACTATTAATGATAACAATAATAAAAGTTACAACAGCAACAACAATACAATTATAAACATTATCATATCTTAATTAGTGGTGATTATGATGACACTGCATCGTATGAAATGATTATTTCAAATGTGATAGAAATGCTATATGCGAAATAATTACAATTATATTGATAGTTATAATGACAATTCCAATGTAAAAATACGTATCTAAATATTTGATAAATAATGATATTACGAATAAAACTCCAGTGATGATGGTAATATTATTAATAACAATGATGGAAGTAGTAGCAATAAGAAGAAAGTGGAAAACGATAGTAATAATGGTAATGATAATATAAGTGGAAAAGGATAGTAACAATGGAAACAATAATAATAAGAAAGTGGAAAACGATACTAACAAAGGTAATGAAAATAAAAAAGATTACAGCGATAGCAATAACTCTGACGGTGATACCACCACAATTTCCAATTCCTCATCTTCAGGCTTGAGAAATCCTTGTTGGATGCGCCCCTCTGCCAGTCATGTGCTTGTAGGCCTAAATCTTTCGAATTTCAAGATCATCTCACCACCTCTCTTCAGACATGGTTTGCATCATAGGCCACCCTAGGGCCAGGGCGGGTTGGTAGGGGTGCGGGTTGGCAGGGGCGCATGTCGGGGTTTGCATCATAGGGAGGAAGAGGTTGTGCACCCTACCACGCTGGCTCAGGGGGGGTTGGTAGGGGTGGATGTGGGGTTTGCATCATAAGAGGGAAGAGGCCTACACCCTACCACGCTGGGCCAGGGCGGGGTTGGCAGGGGCGGGGGTTGTGCTTCGTCTGGAATCAACTTTTCCAACATCGCCGGACGTGGTTGAAGGGCTGAGTCATCCTCGCAAATCCCGGCAAAGTCGTTGAGATGCCACATCCCCGGCGGGGCGGTGCTAGTACTACTGCTATGATGATAATGATTGCAGTGATAGCAGTAATAAGATGTCATACTACTATTACTAAAAATACTACTAACTACTACTACTACTACTGCTACTATTACTACTACTACTACTGATACTACTAAATATCAAATAATAATATAAAAAATAACATTGATAATGCTAGCAATGATAATGATGGTAATAATTAAGATAAAAATAATGATAATGATAGTGATACGGATGAGGACAAAATTGATGATGATATGATTATATTAATAATAATAATAGCAATAATAACAATAATAATGATAATAATAACAATAATAAAAGAACAACAACTATCAGAGATACGTAATATGATGTGCGTGTGCCGGTCTTTCATATATGTTGTCAATTATCACTCTTTTACACTAAAATTAGTTGACTTTAGGTCCTCAGTCACATGGAATAATATATCAGGCTTAATGTAATTATCATACATTAAGCAAAAATACGACGACGGAATAATAAAAACAGTATTATAAGAAAAAAATCATAAGTAATGATATATGATACGAAGATAATGAATATAGGTTTAATAATAAAACAACAGAAGCCATAACAAATGCAACAATAATAATGATTCTGATAACAATAAAGTTATTATAAAAGGTAATGACGACTTTGGTGATGATGACAAGGAGGAGTAGGAAGACATTTATAACAACAAACATTACTACTACTACGACTACTAATGAATATGGTGATGATATTGAGAATGGTATTGACACTGACAATGGCGATGATGATGACCATAATAATAATGATAATAGTACTAATAAAGATGATAATGTTAATGATAATTATTATAACAGTAGTAATAATAGTAATACAAACAATAGTAATATTAATAGTCATGGTAATAACAATAACCATAATATCAATTACAACAATAACTACAACAGCAATAATGATAAAAGCTATAATAATAGATAATAATTAATGATACCAACAACAACTACAACAGCAGCAACAACAACAGCAACAATAATAATAATGATAATAATAATAATAACAATAACAGAATAATAATGATAATGGTAATGAAGATAATAAGAACAACAACAATAATAATAAAAACAATAACAATAATAATAATAATAGTAATGATAATAATAAAATAATAATGATGAAAATAGTAACAATCATTATCACGAACATGATAAAAATGATAATGATAATAATAAAAAGGACAGCAAATGCGATAATTTTCATCATCATAACAAGAACTATAATAATGTTACTTTTGCTAGTCTTTTTTACATTAGCAGTAATGAAAACATTAACAACAAGTAAAAACTATATTGATAAAACAACACTATACACACTGTTAATACTAATGAAGATAACAACAATAATTTCTACTATGAGTCATGTAACGCTGTTATCATCATCACCATAATCATCATCATCATCACCATCACCATAATCATCATCATCCCCCTTTTCATTATCAAACCATTCTATAACAACTACCCGGGCCTCAGTATCCCTTTCATTGTTGTTAAATACACTCAAACTTTCCTTTGCGGATCACGTGTCTCTCGACTTCAAAGGCGGACCTTAAACTCCAAGATGTGATAAACTTGAGGTTTTAATGACGGTCTTTCGGAGATCAGTCGCGGCGAGACGACAGGCAGAACGCTGCACTGATTACGTAAAGGTCGTTGATAGTAAACCGATGAATCGTTCCGTACTCGTGAAAAGGGGGAAGGTTGAACGCACAGGCTCTCATGTACGCACACATAGGCACGTAGAAATCCTCACGCGGATATGTATACGCTCGCACATGTGCACATGTATGCACTTCTATTTCTTAGTTGAAAGAGAGAGAGAGAGAGAGAGAGAGAGAAGAGAGAGAGAGAGAGAGGAGAGAGGGAGAGGGAGAGAGGAGAGAGAGAGAGAGAGAGAGAGAGAGAGAGAGAGAGAGAGGAGAGAGAGAGAGAGAGAGAGAGAGAGAGAGAGAGAGAGAGAGAGAGAGAGAGAGAGAGAGAGAGAGAGAGAGAGAGATTAAATTTATGATTTAAGAGAGAATGAGAGAAATTGTGATCAAAGTCCTCAGTCACATGGAATATATACAACTCAGTACCACTAGAAATCATAAGAAATTACACCGTATAAGTATACGGATAAAGCACATACAATTTAACTATCTGTTCCAACTGTCTTGCCCTTGGTACAAGGAAGAAAGTCCAATCAGGCATGAACACTATTGCCAAAAGGAATAAAGTAAACCACTATGGTAGTACCAGCGTATTTATCAAGTCTGAGTAAAAGTTAAATAATTCAGATAGTCCACTTGCTGTAGCCAAGATTTCTGAATTAAGAAATTAATAATAATATTAATGATAATCTTACCAACTGTGTAGAAAACTGAATAATGTTTAGCCACAGGAATCGTAATATGCAACGTGTATTTTCATGTTTATTTTCCCTGACCTGCAAAATTCTGCAATCTTTTTTTCTTTTCTTTCTTTCCTCTTTTTTCCTTTTAGAATAAGTTTATTTGTCTGTTTTAACGTTTATATATGACTTTACGGAAGAAAGGACTTTGCATTTACGCGACAAAAAATGATTAGAATATTATTAAGATATTATAAAACATTAACGATTAGATAATGGAACAAGTTAAATTCACATTTCCGAAACCAATGGTATGTATGTATATACATATATATATACATACACACATAAATATAATGTACATCGTTTCTATGTCTCAAAGCACGAAAGAATAAGTGCAGCCCAAGGTCAAGGAAGGTCAATATTGGCGATCTCAGCCGAAATTTCAGGGGTTACCGGTTTCAGCAAACAAACAAACGAAAATATGCTTGTTTGTATACATATGCATGTTTGAGTCCATACGTGCATGCCTACAGACGCGCACATACAAACAAAAAGACATTTACAAACAAACAAAGATACATTCTCTCTCTCTCTCGCTCTCTCTTGCTTTTCTTCTTTGCTTTATCACTTCACTCCTTCTCCCTCCCTTCTTCTCTCTCTCTCTCTCCATCTTCCCTATCTACCAACCAGACTGACTGACTGACTGACTGACTGACTGACTGACTGACTGACTGACTGACTGACTGACTGACTGACTGACTGACTGACTGACTGACTGACTGACTGACTGACTGACCGACTGACTGACTGACTGACTGACTGACCGACCGACTGACTGTATCTACATCCCTACCTTGTATGCTTGTGAGTTTTGGTCTGCTTTTGTGTATATCTACGTGCATATCGTGCGTGCGTCCATGAATGCGATGTTCATGAATGCGGGTGTGTGTGTTTCCGTGAGTCAGGTATATAAATGTAGCGATGCAGTGATAGAGACACAGACTGATGTAATTAATATAACACTTCTATCATGTCCTACGTCCCTGTGGTATAGATTAGCAAACACGCTTGCAAGCAGAAACTCTGCGAGCGCCAAACGACCCGATGGTTCCTCGCAAGCAGTTGGATGAGCTCTGGCTATCGCGGCCGCGGCTGGAGGGCTTGGTCCTCGCCAAACGCAGCCCGAACGACTCATCTCCTGGGGATTCGGATGAATATGCATGCATACACGTGCTATATATATATATATATATATATATATATATATATATATATATATATATATATATATATATATATATATATGTGTGTGGTGTGTGTGTGTGTGTGTGTGTGTGTGTGTGTGTGTGTGTGTGTGTGTGTGTGTGTGTGTGTGTGTGTGTGTGTGTGTGTGTGTGTGTGTGTGTGTGTGTGTGTGTGTGTGTGTGTGTGTGTGTGTATGTGTGTGTGTGTGTGTCTGCATAAATATAAACATAATAATAATATATATATATATATATATATA
>NW_020872850.1:264722-272222 GCF_003789085.1 Penaeus vannamei
GGGTCAGCCTTGAGGAGAAGATACGAGTGAACCTTGAGGAGAAAACAAGGGTCAGCCTTGAGGAGAAGATACGAGTGAACCTTGAGTTTGGAAAAACAAGGGTCAGCCTTGAGGAGAAGATACGAGTGAACCGTTGAGCAGAAAACAAGGTCAGCTTGAGGGAGAAGATACGAGTGAACCTTGAGGAGCGAAAACAAGGGTCAGCCCTTGAGGAGAAAGATACGAGTGAACCTTGAGCAGAAAACCAAGGGTCAGCCTTGAGGAGAAGATACGAGTGAAACCTTGGGAGAAAACAAGGAGCCTTGAGGAGAAGATACGAGTGAACCTTGAGAGAAAAAAACAGGGTACGAGTCAGCCTTGAGGAGAAGATACGAGTGAACCTTGAGCAGAAAACAAGGGTCAGCCTTGAGGAAAGATGAGAACAAGGTTTGAGGAGAAGATACGAGTGAACTGAGCAGAAAACAAGGGTCACCTTCAGCCTTGAGGAAGAAGGTCAGACAAGGGACGAGTGAAACCTTGAGGAGAGAAAACAAGGGGTCAGCCTTGAGGAGGAAGATACGAGTGAACCTTGAGCAGAAAACAAGGGTCAGCCTTGAGGAGAAGATACGAGTGAACCTTGAGGAGAAAACAAGGGTCAGCCTTGAGGAGAAGATACGAGTGAACCTTGAGGAGAAAACAAGGCGTCAGCCTTGAGGAGAAGATACGAGCGTGAACCTTGAGGGAGAAAACAAGGGTCAGAGCCTTGAGGGAGAAGATACGAAGTGAAACCTTGAGAAGAAACACAGGGTCAGCCTTGAGGAGAAGAAACGAGTGAACCTTGAGGAGAAAACAAAGGGCCAGGCCTTGAGAGAGGGGAACCTTGAGAAGAAAAACAAAGGTGCCCTTGAGGAAAAACGGGTCAGCCTTGAGGAAAAGATAACGAGTGAACCTTGAGGAGAAAACAAGGCAGCCTTTGAGAGTCGAGCTTGAGGAGAAGAAAACAAGGTCAGCCTTGAGGAGAAGATGAGTGAACCTTGAGGGAGAAAAAACAAGGGGTCAGCCTGAGGAGAAGATCGAGTGAACCTTGAGGAAAAACAAGGGTCAAGCCTTGATGAGAAGAAAACAAGAGCCTTGGAGAGAAGATACGAGTGAAATGAGGAAGAAAACAAGGGTCAGCCTTGAGGAGAAGAGATACGAGGATGGAACCTTGGGAGTGAGAAAACAAGGGTCAGCCTTGAGGAGAAGATACGAGTGAACCTTGCAGGGAGAAACAAGGGTCAGCCTTTGAGGAGAGAAAACAAGGGTCAGCCTTGAGGAGAAGAATACGAGTGAACCTTGAGGAAGAAAACCAAGGGTCAGCCTTGAGGAGAAGATACGAGTGAACCCTTGAGGAGAAAACAAGGGTCAGCCTTGAGGAGAAGAATACGAGTGAACCTTGAGGAGAAAACAAGGGTCAGCCTTGAGGGGAAGATACGAGTGAACTTGAGGAGAAACACGAGTCAGCCTTGAGGAGAAAAGATACGACGAGTGAACCTTGAGGAGAAAACAAGGAGTCAGCTTGAGGAATTGAAGATACGAGTGAACCTTGAGGAGAAAAACAAGGGTCAGCCTTGAGGACGAAGATACGAGCCTGACCCCTTGAGGAGAAAACAGAGTCAGCCGGTGCAGGGGAAATACCGAGTGAACCTTTGAGGAGGAGAAAAAACGAGCCTAAGGGGTCAGCCTTGAGGAAGAAGATAGCGAGTGAATCCTTGAGGAAGAAAAACAAGGTCAGCCCCTTGAGGAGAAGAATACGAGTGAAACCTTGAGGAGAAAAAACAAGGTCAGCCTTGAGGGGAGATACGAGTGAACCTTGAGGAGCGAAAACAAGAGTCAGCCTTGAGGAGAAGATACGACGTCGAACCTTGAGGAGAAAACAAGGGTCAGCCTTCTTGAGGAGAAGAACGAGTGAACCTTGAGGAGAAACAAGGGTCAGCCTTGAGGAGAAGATACGAGTGAACCTTGAGGAGAAAACAAGGGTCAGCCTTGAGGAGCGGAAGTTTGAGCGAGCCTGAACCTTGAGGGAGGGGAAACAACAACGAAAACAAAGGGTCAGCCTTGCAAGGAGGAAAACAAGGGTCAGCCTTGAGGAGAAGATACGAGTGAACCTTGAGCAGAAAACAAGGGTCAGCCTTCAGGAGAAAGAAGATACGAAGTGAACCTTGACAGAAAACAAGGGTCAGCTTGAAGAGAAAACAAGGGTCAGCCTGAGGAGAAAACACGGGTCAGCCTGAGGGGAAGATACGAGTGAACCTTGAGGGGGAGAAAGAGGAAAACAAGGAGTAGCCTTGGAGGAGAAGTAGATACGAGTGAACCTTGAGGAGAAAAAACAAGGGTCAGCCTTGAGGGGAGAAGATACGATGTGAACCTGATGGAGAAGGTAAAAACCAAAGGGTCAGCCGCCTTGAGGAGAAGATACGAGGAACCTTGCAGCAGAAAACAAGGGTCACCCTAGCAGGAGAAGATACGCAGTGAAACCTTGAGAGGAAAACAAGGTTCAGGCCTTGAGGAGAAAGGCATACGAGTGAAACCTTGAGGAGGGGAGAAGAGAAAACAAGGGTTCAGCATTGAGGAGAAGATACGAGTGAAACCCTTGAGGGGGAAAACAAGCGGTCAGCCTTTGAGGAGAAGATTACGAGTGAACCTTGAGCCAGAAAAACAAGGGGTCAGCCTTGAGGAGAAAGATACGAAGTGAACCTTGGAGGAGAAAAAACAAGGTCAGCCTTGAGGAGAAGATACGAGTGTGAACCGTTGAAGCAGAAAAACCAAGGCGTCAGCCTTGAGGAGAAGATACGAGGTGAACCTTGAGGCAGAAGAAAAAAACAAGGGTCCAGCCTGAGGGAGAAAGATACGAGTGAACCTTGCTTTGAGCCAAGAAAACAAGGGTCAAGCCTTGAGGAAAGATACCGAGTGAACCTTGAGGAGAAAGAAAACAGGGTCAAGCCTTGAGGAAGAAGATACGAAGTGAACCTTGAGCAGAAAAAACAAAGGGTCAGCCTTAGAGGAGAAGATACGAGTGAACCTTGAGGAGAAAACAAGGCGTCAGCCTTGAGCGAGAAGATTACGAGTTGAACCTTGAGGAGAAAAACAAAAGGGTCAGCCTTGAGGAGAAGTAATACGAGTGAACCTTAGAGGAGAAAAACAGGGTCGTCCAGCCTTGGAGGAGAAGATATCGAGTGAAAACCTTGAGCAGAAAACAAGGCGTCAGCCTTGAGGAGAAATACCGAGTGAACCCTTGAAGGAGGAAAACAAGGGTCAGCCTGAGGAGAAGAGATACGAAGTGAACCCTTGAGCAGAAAACAAAAGGGTCAGCCTTGCAGGAGAAAACAAGCGCGTCAGCCTTGAGGGGAAGATAGAAGGTGAACCTTGAGGAGAAAAACAAGGCGTCAGCCTTGCAGGCAGAAGATACGAGTGAAACCTGAGCCGAGGAAACAAGGGTCAGGCCTTGAGGTGAAGATAAGAGTAGAACCTTGAGGAGAAAAACAAGCCGGTCAGCCTTGAGAGAAATTGGATACGAGTAACCTATGAGGAGAAAACAAGGGTCAGCCTTTGAGGAGAAAAGGGTCAGCCTTGAGGAGAAGATACGAGTGCAACCTTGAGGAAAAACAAGGGTCAGCCTGTGAGGAGAAGATACGGAGTGAACCTTGAGGAGAAGAAAAAAAACAAGGGGCAGCCTTGGAGGAGAAGATTACGCAGTTGAACCTTGAGGAGAGGGAGGTGAGAAACAAGCGGTTCACCCCTTCGCAGGAGACGAAAACAAGGGCGTCAGCGCTTGAGGAGGGAAGATACGACGTGAACCTTGAGGAGAAAACAAGGGTCCAGCTTGAGGAAGAAAGATAACGAGGTGAACCTTGAGGAGGGAAAACAGTTCAGCCTTGAGGAGGAAGATACTGATGTGAACCTTGAGGAGAGGAAAACACGGTCAGCCTATGAGGGGAAAGAGCAAGCATTACGAGGTGAACCTTGAGGAGAAAACACGAGGGTCAGCCTTGGAGAGAAGATACGAAGGAACCTTGAGGAGAGAAAACATCGGGTCCAGCCTTGAGGGGGGGAATATACGATGTGAACCTTGAGGAGAAACAAGGGTCAGCCTTTGAGGAGAAGCATACGAGTGGAACCTGAGTGAGAAAAACAACAGGGGTCGCCTTGGGCCGAAGATACCGAAGTGAACCTTGAGGAGGAAGGTGGAAAAACAAGGGTCAGCCTTGAGGACCGAAGCATACGAGTGAACCTGAGGAGTGAAAACAAGGGGTCAGCCTGCAAGGAGAACGCATACGAGTGCAACCTGAGAGGAAAACAAGAGGTCCAGCTCTTGAGGGGGAAGCATTACGACTGTGAACTTGAGTGAAGAGAAAAAACAAGGCGTCAGCCTGCGAGGAGAAGCATACGAGGTGACCTGAGGAAGGAAAACAAGGTTGGTCTAGCTGAGAGGAGAGAGATACGATGAACCTTGAGGAGTGCGAAACAATCAAGGGGTCGAGCTTGTAGGAGAGTAAAGCATACGAGTGAACCTTGAGAGAGAAAACAAGGCTGTCAAGCCCTTGCAGGGGAAATGATCTCACGAGTGAAACCGTTCCGAGGAGAGCAGGAACAACAAGGGTCAGCCCCAGCCTTGAGGAGGGAAAAAACAAGCAGACCGTCTAGCGCCCTGAGGGAAGATACGAGTGACTTGAGGAGAAAACAAGGGTCAGCCTTTGAGGGAGAAGATACGAGTGAACCTTGAGGAGAAGAACAAGGGTCAGCCTTGAGGAGAAGATAACGAGTGAACCTGAGGAGAAAACAAGGTCAGCCTTGAGGGGAAGATACGAGTGAACCTTGAGGAGGAGAAACAAGGGTCAGCTTGAGGCGAGAAGATAGCGAGTGAACGCTTGAGGAGAAAACAAGGGTCAGCCTTGAGGAGAAGAATACGAGTGAACCTTGACAAGGGAAAACAAGGGTCAGCCTTGAGGAGAAGATACGAGTGAACCTTGAGGAGAAAACAAGGGTCAGCCTTGAGGAGAAGATACGAGTGAACCTTGAGGAGAAAACAAGGGTCAGCCTTGGAGGAGGAGATACGAGTGAACCTTGAGGGAAAAACACGGGTCAGCCTTGAGGCGAAGATACGAGTGAACCTTGAGGAGAAAACAAGGGTCAGCCTTGAGGAGAAGATACGAGTGAACCTTGAGGAGAAAACAAGGGTCAGCCTTGAGGGGAAGATACGAGTGAACCTTGAGGAGAAAACAGGCAGCTTGAGGAGAAGATACGAGTGAAGCCTTGAGGAGAAAACAAGGGTCAGCCTTGAGGAGAAGGATACGAGTGAACCTTGAGGAGAAAACAGGGTCAGCCTTGAGAGAAAACAGAGTTAGATCACGATACCTTGAGGAGAAACAAGGGTCAAGCAAGGTTTGAGGAGAAGATACGAGTGAACCTTGAGGAGAAAACAAGGGTCAGCCTTGAAGAGAAAACAAGGGTCAGCCTTGAGGAGAAGATACGAGTGAACCTTGAAGGAGAAAACAAGGGTCAGCCTTGAAGAGAAAACAAGGGTCAGCCTTGAGGAGAAGATACGAGTGAACCTTGAGGAGAAAACAAGGGTCAGCCTTGAGGAGAAACAAGGGTCAGCCTTGAGGGGAAGATAAGAGTGAACCTTGAGGAGAAAACAAGGGTCAGCCTTGAGGGGAAGATACGAGTGAACCTTGAGGAGAAAACAAGGGTCAGCCTTGAGGAGAAGATACGAGTGAACCTTGAGGGAACGGGTCAGCTTGAAGGGAAGATACGAGTGCAACCTTGAGGAGAAAACAAGGGTCAGCCTTGAGGAGAAGATACGAGAGTGAACCTTGAAGGAGAACAAAGGGTCAGGCCTTGTGAGGAGAAAAACACGGGTCAAGCCTGAGGGGAAGATACGAGTGAACCTTGAGGAGAAAACAAGGGTCAGCCTTGAGGAGAAGATACGAGTGAACCTTGAGGAGAAAACAAGGGTCAGCCTTGAAGAGAAAACAAGGGTCACAAAGCCTTGAGGAGAAGATACGAGTGAACCTTGAAGAAACAAGAGAAAACAAGGGTCAGCCTTGAAGAGAAAACAAGGGATAAGCCTTGAGGAGAAGAATACGAGTCGAACCTTGAGAGAAAACAAGGGTCAGCCTTGAGGAGAAGATACGAGTGAACCTGAGGACCAGCCTTGAGGAGAAAACAGGGTCGCCTTGACAGCATACGGTGAACCTCGAGGAGAAAACAAGGGTCAGCCTTGAAGGGGAAGATACGAGTGAACCTTGGGAGAAAACCTCAGCCTTGAGGGGAAGATACGAGTGAACCTTGAGGAGAAAACACGGGTCAGCCTTGAGGGGAAGATACGAGTGAACCTTGAGGAGAAAACAAGGGTCAGCCTTGAGGAGAAAACACGGGTCAGCCTACGAGTGAACCTTGAGGAGAAAAACAAGGGTCAGCCTCAGCCTTGAGGGGAAGATACGAGTGAACCTTGAGGAGAAAACAAGGGTCAGCCTTGAGGAGAAGATACGAGTGAACCTTGAGCAGAAAACAAGAGGAAGCAAGGGTCAGCCTTGAGGAGAAAAACCGAGCCTTGAACCTTGAGGAGAAACAAGGGTCAGCCTTGAGGAGAAGATACGAGTGAACTTGAGGAGAAAACAAGGGTCCCTTGAGGGAGAAGATCCTAAGAGAACAAGCGTCAGCCTTGAGGAGAAGATACGAGTGAACCTTGAGGAGAAAACAAGGGTCAGCCTTGAGGAGAAGATACGAGTGAACCTTGAGGAGAAAACAAGGGTCAGCCTTGAGGAGAAAACGAGTGAGAGGTCAGCCTTGAAGGAGAAGATACGAGTGAACCTTGAGGAGAAACAAGGGTCAGCCTTGAGGGAAGATAGAGTGAACCTTGAGGAGAAAACAAGGGTCAGCCTTGAGGAGAAGATACGAGTGAACCTTGAGGAGAAAACAAGGGTCAGCCTTGAGGAGAAGATACGAGTGAACCAACAGAGGAGAAGATACGAAACCTTGAGGTCAGCCTTGGAGGGGAAGATACGAGTGAACCTTGAGGAGAAAACAAGGTCACCTCCAGAAGGTCAACAGGTCAACCTCGAGGACAAAATTCGGGTCAACCTCGAGGAGAAACCACGGGTCAACCTCGAGATGAAACCACGGGTCAACCTCGAAGATAATACGGGTGAACCTCGAGGAGACACTAGGGGTCAACCTCGAGGAAGAAAAAAAAAAAAACACGGGTCAACCTCGAGCAAAAAAAAAAACATGGGGAACCTCGAGGAGAAAACAAGGGTCAGCCTCTTAAAAAACACAGGTCAACCTTAATGAGAAGACACGGGTCAACCTCGAGAATAAAACAAGCGAGAGAACCAAGATGACCTTTTCTCGCAAGTGGTGGAAATCCGCCTGTTCTCTCTCTCTCTCTCTTGGTCCTTCCGCAAATATCTAATATCCGTGTGGAAGTAAATGTATGTTGGGTGTAGTTTCATATTGAATGTATTTATGTACGTAGGAATG
>NW_020872850.1:292222-294722 GCF_003789085.1 Penaeus vannamei
GGTCACGCCATCGCCGCTGTGATTGGTGGAAATTGGAACGCCGTGTTGTTGTTTTTCGCCGGTTTAGAGGACGCTAGCCAGGGAGAGGTTTACAACACGCGGCGGCTATTTCGGGAACGGCTATTAAGTGCGATCGAAATTTGAGACGCGCCGGGATCGCAAATATATATCTATCTGAACCAGCCTGGGAAGTGGGGGAAGGGAGGGGGGGGGGAGGGGAGGGGAGGTAAAAGATAGGCTATTCGGCGAAAGGAAATAATAGGATGGGTTCGGGATTCGGGTCTATCGCTGTATCCCCGATCTTCCCGCAGCACTTTCTGTCGTGGGAAACAAGAGAGGTATCATTAGGCGTGTGACGAAAGCGTGCTGGCGGAGATGAATTAATTCCGATTCTTGTCCCAACGGCCGCAACTCCCGACAAGAATAGCAAAAGCGAAAGAAAAAAAGAGAGAGAAAAAAAAGGCCTAATCTACGTGGAATACATTTAATCTTGTGTAGGAGAGCTTTTCATCAAATATTCATATAATATAACTACCATTGTAAACGTCTAAATATGGTGGGCAGTGTGATAGAGCGGCCACTTTTATCTATAACATTCCCTGTTCTGCAGCACTGAATATGAATTGGGATTTAATACCACATACCAAGACACATGTTCGCTCTGGCGTCCGTATAACGTGGTATTGGATACTGATGAGCTATAATCATCAGCCATCTATTGTTCAATGCATAACAACATTCTTTGCAATTTTACAGCACATGGTTACGTTTATGTCTTCCTGTAAAATGACAGGATCAATTAAATGTTTCATAGTTTCTAGACGCGATCTTTAACATTCTCAGTAGCTATGTAGGCGTACTAAGTTTAGCTGCATTGACTCTGACCTCAAAAGCCGATACATTTTTGCGTCACCTATAAATATGCTTTTGTGAAAATATCAGACATGCGATGTATTTGGTGTATATGATCTTCTTCATGGGGCGAATTAGGTAGTCTTCCCAAAAGCTGGTTGGTAAAAGTAACTGAAAATAATTCCTATTCTAATCTGGTATAAACTATTCCTGATTCCTTGAAGACGACAATCCCGGTATAGTATATCAAACGTATACATGATAAGAATACTGGATAGAATTCTTATTATAATCCTGTTGTATTTATTGTTTCCATAAACACTATGAACAATTTAATAATCCGAAGGTAATGTTTTGTGGGGGGAGGGATTATACCTATGATAAATAACATCGAAATACATTTTCCAGAAATTAACGACGTATAAAATGCAGAGCGATTTCTGTGGGGAGGGATTAAACAAATAAATAATAATAATAAATAATAAATAATAATAATAATAATAATAATAAAAAAATAAATAATAAATAACAATATAAATAATAATAATATAATAATAATAATTATTATAATAAATAATAATAAAATAATATAATAATAATGGATAAATAACACTCAAATACATTTTCCAGAAATTAACGACGTATAAAATGCAGAGCGATATCACTAGCGGCCTTTCAGGAAATCCGTAAAGTTCACATGAGTTACTAGGCAGGTGAGTATTCGTGGATGAAGTATAACGGACAGACACCTAAAGCGACAGGATAGAATTCGATAATCATAATGCATTCACGGACAAGAACCGGAGAGGGCTCGTCTGCATGCAACCCCCACCACCAGACAGTTTATTAGACAGCCGAGGATACAACGCTATCACAAGATCGCTCTATCCTGGAATGGGAAAGGCTGGATCAGTAGCAACTCGAGGTGTCATGGCGTCTGTTTTGATGATTGTTTAGTGAAAATATAACCATTAAAATCATTATTTCCCGTCCTTATTGAAAATTGAAGAGATCAAAATGATCGACCATATTCACAAACCATTCGTAACTACGTCATCAAAATAAACCCCCTGTGCTTTTTCCCAAATAGAACCAACTCCATCACACTACTCGAGTTGCTACTGATCTAACCTTTCCCATCCTGGCATACTCTACATTCGCATGGCTATTCCTTTGACATGACAGTCTCCTGAAAACTCATTTGCTTTAGCCCCCCCCCCCCACAACCCCCCAAAAAACGACAGAAAAAATACAGGCAGTTATACTCCTTTCGTCCTTCTACACAGAGTATATCCTCAGACCGCACAACTCCGATCTCCGCGACTCGAATCATTGAACCGAACCGAACGAACCGCGTCCCATTCATTCGCGATCTCGACCCACGAACCGCCAGCCTCGCTAACACTCGAACGGGAGAAGCTCCTCGAGCTCCTTCCTTCCTCCACAACACTCGAGGACAAGGAACAGCGGAGACCCTCGACCAAACGGAGCAGCAGCAGCGTGGCGACTCCATGCCTGCAGTTTGATTCAAAGGCTAACACTCGGGTTTTGGCTTCAATTCCATTGGCTTAGTTATTTTGTTGTTCGACTTCCCCCCCCCCCTCCTCCTCACCTCCTTCCCCCCCCCTCCTCACCTCCCCCCCTCCCC
>NW_020872850.1:304722-307222 GCF_003789085.1 Penaeus vannamei
AAATGGAGAAAAAAAACGTAGCTTAAGAGTCGGTCACGGAAAATTCGACCCTCCGTTGCCTGGACGAACGAGCAAATGGACACCCTCCCTAATCGCGCAAACTACCACGAAGCTCGCCCTATGAACCCTAATTCTTCTTCTTAACCCCGAAGACCCTGACACCCCCCCCCCCCTCCCTCCCCTCCTCTGAGTCCCTCCCAACTGTCGTATTGCTATAGGCCCTGGAACCCCCCCCCCCCCAACCCCCCGCCCTCCCCTCCTCTGAGTCCTCTCCCACTGTATTGCTATAGGCCCTGGAACCCCCCCCCCCCCAACTCCCGCCCTCCACCCCATCGCCGCATTTCCCACCCGACAACCTCGTCCTCGCTACAATATTCTCTACGTTAAAAGACGCAACTTGGGTTTACCTTACGATCAATAGAAGGGTACTTAGGGTAGTTGGTAGTTAACGAACCTCTCACCAACTCCTGTGGCTGGAACGCTATTATTGTACACTTCACTGAATTAAATGTAATTCCTGAGATCTTAAGAAATTTCATTGAGCGTTCGATTTCACTCGAAAGACTTAGAGAACACAAGTAGCACTGTAAACAAACTTCACTTCCGAGACGAGCAGTACTGAGTACTATTATGGCAACAAAACTGTCAAAGTTGCCGGTAGATGGCTGCACAAGACACAAGCGCAACGTATGAATATAAAGTATTTTTAACAACAACAAAAGTGTGTACTGCGCATAGTCATATAAACAAATACACATTTCGGTATAATTGGATGAAAATCATAATTCAGATATGCATTAAAACAGTATATTTTAAAGAGAGGGTCAGAGAGACCATTAACTGGCCGTGACGTCAATATAATTTTGTTGAATTCCTCGTGACATTTGCTTCTAAACTAACCGTTATCACAACTCTACTATTACATAATTATTATTAATACCACTGCTATTTGCTTATTGTCATATTCATCATCATTACTATCATTAATGTTAATTTATAATTAATTATTTTCATTATTATTTTTATTGTCATCATTACTGTTGATATCAATATCATTGTTGTTATTGTTGTTTTTGTTATAATTATCATTATTATTATTATCATTATTGTTGTTATTGTTGCTGCTTTGTTGTTGTTGTAATTATCATCATCAGCAGCATAAATTATCATTATCGTTGTTGTTACCGTTATTATTATCATTATTATCATTACTATTATCATCATCCTTATTATTGCTATTTTTTGGGCATTATTGTTATAATCATTGCCCTCCTCCTTATCCTCATCATCCTTATTTCCATTATTATCATTATTATTACTGTTTTTATTATTGTTGTTGTTGAAGTTATTGGTATTATTGTCATAGTTGTTATTATTGTCATCATTGTTATCATTATCATCATTATCATTATTGCTGTTGCTGTTGTTATTATTATTAGTAGGAGTAGGAGTAGGAGTTGTAGAGTATCATTATTATTATTAATACTATTATCATATATCATTATCATCATTATATAATTATTATTATTATTACTATTATCATTATTATTATTATTTTAATTTTATTGTTATTGTTATTGTTATTTTATATCATTATTGTTATTATTATTATTATTATTATTATTATTATTATTATTATTATCATTATCATTATATGATTTTGTTATTGCTACTATTAATATCATTATCATTGTTATTATCATAATCATTATTATTTCATTTATTATTATTATTATTTATTATCATTATTATTATTATTATTATCATTATTATCATTATTATATTATTACTTTATATTATTATTTAATCATATTTATTTATGATTATCACCATTTATTGTCCATTATCGTTATCATCATAAAAGCTGTTACTGTTACTATTATATCATCATTGCAATTGCTGTTGATGCTACTGTTGTGATTCTAATTATCAATATCGTCTTTCTAATCATTATCATTATTACCTTGATAGTGTCACCATCATTTTGTAGTAATATAGTCATAATACTGTTTTCATATTGCTCTCACTATCATTATCATATTGTGTGTTCAACAGAGCTACATGAAACGTTGAAATAATAATGATAACTAACTGCGTTACACGAAACGGTAAAGGAATAATAATTAATAAAATATTATTAGCTTGATAGTACCACCATCATTTTGTACTAATATTGTCATTATCATAGCGTCAAACAGTTTGTTACTTACACGAAAAGGTAAAAGAAACAATAAACAAAATAAGATAAAATAGAATAACTAAAAGAGATAGAAAGAACTGATAAAAGAGCGAAAGCGGGCCAGCACCACACGGGAAAACGGGCCACACAAACGTAAACATTTTTTCAAACGAATTCATTCCACACACAGACAACCGAACTGCACCCTTGTTGAACATTCAAATTCTCCTCCTCCTCTCTCTCTTCTGCACATCCACGGTTCTGTATGTGGTAAATGCTTCTCTGAACGAGCGAAAATGGGTAATTGGCAATTTACGGGGA
>NW_020872850.1:312222-313785 GCF_003789085.1 Penaeus vannamei
AGAGAGAAGGTAGAAACAAAGAGAAATTGGCTCTTGATCAGATATTCATTATTGTTTGTGCTGTGTTTGTTGTCTGTCTGTGTTGTTTTGTTTTGTGTTACGTTCGCTTGTATTGTTGTGTACGGGATTGGGTGTAGTCATGCGGGCAGATGAAGGGTAGATATATGTCTGAATTTTGTGTCGACGATCTTCATGAACAAAGCACTTTCCTCTTCCTTGTTTCTCCTGTCCTTCTCCTCCTCTCGTCTCTTCTCCTCTCTCCTTCTCCCTCTTCGTTGCCTTTTACTGCATATATCTTCTCACCCTCCTCATCCCTCTCTTTCCCTTCCTTCTTCTCTTCTCTCTTCCCCATTCCTTCGCCATCACTCCACTCTCCTTTTCTACCCTTTCCTTCCCTCCTTTCCCCTCCCCCTCCCGTCGCCTTCTCCCTTCCCATTCCTCTAATCCCTTCCTCCCTCCTCATCCTTCTCTTCTCCTAACCTTTCCCCCTTCCTTACCCTCCGCTCCCCTCCCTTCCCTCCCTCTTCCTCCCTTCCCTCCCCATCCCTCCCTTCCCTCCCCCATCCGCTCATGCCTTCCGGTAATCCGCTCCTTCCCTCCCCATCCCTCCCTTCCTGCCTCTGGGAATGAATCAGCTTCCTGAAAGCATAATCAGGTCAAGGCTTCAATCATCAGATGAGCTTCAGTGGCAGATAGAAACGGAGAGAGGAGAGAGAGAGAGAGAGAGAGAGAGGAGAAGAGAGAGAGAGAGAAGAGAGAGAGAGAGAGAAAAGAGAGAGAGAGAGAGAGAGAGAGAGAGAGAGAGAGAGAGAGGCAGAAACAGAAGCAAACTGACAGACAGACAAGCATACAGACAAACATACAAACAGACAGACAGATAAACTGATACAAACAAGAAAAATATGAAAATAAAAAGAAGTTATACAAGCCCTTTACACTAGTTTAACTTTGTTATCGCATGATCTATATCAAGCTACAAGACTTATGGAGGAGAAAATACCATTGCAAAAATCTAGTCACTTGACATCCGGGTACATCTGGCGGGGGGGGGGGTCTGTAGGAGAGAGGGAGAGGGAAGAGGGGGATGGGTAAATTTTGTCTACTTATCTGTCTGTTGTTATATATCTCTAGCTAAGTAATTAAATGTAGTTGTATTTTGTTCCAGGTAACAACCACAGAGACTGATATAAACAAATGTTCATGCAGATTTTTTTCTATTGAAGAAAAAGAGAAAGACGAATGATCGAATATTTCGAAGGGACTAGGCTAAAGGTGATCGGAATTCATGAAGAATTAGGTAATATCACTTGATTATCATAGATATTATAAATTAATTGATTCGATGAGTTGAATCAGTCGAAAATATGTAACTAATTAAAGTTAGAAGCCGAAGAATATAGTTAAACACAGTTGTATTTTGATCAACATTATTAATTAATTAATCTTCTATTTCATCGAATCAGATATTATCATTAACACATCGTTATTAGAATGTATCATTATACAATCATTGTATGGCAAGAGAGGAGAAGAGAAGAAGAGAAAAGAGGAGAGAGAGAAGAA
>NW_020872850.1:313885-316385 GCF_003789085.1 Penaeus vannamei
AGGCAGTACTGCGTTTCGCCCACTGTGGATCGCAGACTACACTCCAGACTACGCATTCACGGTCTCGACTTACGACGTTTCATAGACACGACGCTAGAAATCATGTACAATATTTGCAGTTTGTCATCCATGTGTTCCTTTAGCCCTAGTTATGCTTTCATGTTCGTCATAGATGTGTCTTGTTGTTTTAGATCATGGCTTTGATACATGTATACATACTGCATTAGCATACGTGAGTGACCGGTGGGTATGTATGTATGTTCATGTGCTGTATTTAAGTGTGTTCCGACTTTGGTCAAAATTCGACACCATCATAGGAACGGATCTCCGTCGTAAGTCGAGTACTCCTGTAAATGTATGTAAACATATACCCTTATATACATATAGATAGACAGATCGATAAATAGATAGATGTATTTGGTCTTATCTGTAAAAGTGTAATGCAAAACAATTATATAAATTTCTTTTCTTTTATTTTATAAATAATTAGAAATGCAATATGAAAAATGTATGTAAAATAGTTTACATAATCACATAAAACAATGATGAAACAAGTACATCAACATCGAATGCTTCTATGAGAGCCGGACGGACGAGGCAGCTGCTCCGACACCTTCCCGCTGCGGCGCTGGAGCGTCGGGGCGGGACAGTCCAAGCCGATGCTCCGGCTCGGCAGGTGCAGGTCCCATGGAAACAGGTGTTGATGGGGAGGGACCCGGCCTTCCACCTCCTCAGCCTGAAGTAGTATAAGAGACATCAGTGAAGTTATGAAAGATGATCAGCGATAGAGAGAGTGTTGTGCTGCATTATATTAATTAATCAAAATATGTAAACAAATGGAAGGCACGGCAATGTACAATTTTTAAAAAATGGTGCAGTCACTCAGTTTTTCATGTGTGAAAATAAATGAAAAGAAACAGAAATTATGTAATACCAATAATAAATACAATAATTAGAGATGGCGACGATAATCTCAGTAATATAACGAATGTACCCTCTAACTCACCTCCTCCATCTGCCAGCCTACGTTTTCTGCGCCTTCTGGTTCTGCTCCTGGATGCGGCGCTTTTCTTCGGCTCGTTTTTGCTTTTGCCTTTCTCTCTCCTTCATCCGCTCTTCATACTGAAATCATCAAAGAGAAATTGGTCTCTTAGGATAATTTTAGCAACATAAACTTCTAAAGATGATGCAGAAACTATCAGATCTATTCATACAAATGTAAAAAAAAAAAAAAAAAAAAAAGTCGAGTCAATAATACAAACGAGAAGAATTGTAAAAATATATATAAATTAAAAACTCGTACTTACAGCCCTGCCAGCAATCCTGTCTTCCTTCTGCGCTCCTTGAGCCTGTAATAAAAACAAAAGTGCGAAATAATAAAATTGAGCTAAATTTATGTATTACAAGAATAATCAAAGAAGCCTCCTTAACTGTAATCTATGCAAAATATTGCTAGTGACAGTTTTGTACATTGCAATTTACATATATGTGTGTGTGTGTTCGTGTGACTGAGATGATACTCACTAGTTCCATATGTATTGATATAGTTTATTGTTTACTATTTTTTTTATAGACACTAGGTTATTGAGAAAGTTTCTTATCAATATTTCCCCCAAGAGAGAGAGAGGGAGAGGAGAGAGTGCAACAGTAGTAGCAGAAGGATTATTAGTATTATTATTATTTTAGTAGTTGTAGTAGTTGTGGAAGTAGTGGTAGTAATAGTAGTAGTAGTAATAGTAATAGTAGTAGTTGTTGTTGTAGTAGTAGCAGCAGCAGCAGTAGCAGCAGAGGCATCAGCAGCGAGTGGTGGCAGTCGTGGTGGTAGCAGGACGTATTCAAAAATATGCAAAACGCTGCTTGTGTTGAAATGGAATAAATCTTATGAATTCTTAAAAAGTATACTTAAGAAATGAAGGAAAGGAAGAAGTGGGATGGAGAGGAAGGGAAGAAGAAGGAGAGAGAGAGAGGCAGAGACAGAGACAGAGACAGGAGACAGAGGGAGAGAGAAAAAAAAATAGTTTATTCTATTTGTGGCAGTGGATAATCTTTGGTGTCTGTGGATAATCTTTGACGGAGAGAGAGACACAGAGAAGAGGGAGGGAGAGGAAAGGAGGTAAAGATAGGAAGGAAGACAAGAAGAGGGAAGGTAGGGCGTGTGAGGGAAGGAAGGAGGGAGATAAAGAGAGAAGAAAAGGGATGAATGAAGGGAAGGAGAGAGAGAAAAAGAGAAAGAGAAACTAAGAGAGAGAGAAAGAGAGAGAGGAGGTAAAGAGTGTGAGGGAGGTAGAGAGAGGGGAGAAGGGCGGAGGGGAGCGGGGAGAGCAAGGAGCGAGAGAGGAAGGGAGGTTAAAAGTGTGAGGAAGGTAGAGAGGGGGAGGGGGAGGGGGAGAGGGGAAAGCAAGGAGAGAGAGAGAGAGAACGACCACACACACACACACAGATATATATATATATATATATATGAGTGAGAGAGAGAAGGGGAAGGAGGAAGGGAGAGAGG
>NW_020872850.1:333885-336507 GCF_003789085.1 Penaeus vannamei
AAAGGCGACGGCTTATATACAAATGTAAATAAGGTAGACAATCACTGAACAAAGAGAGGTGGAAAATAAGAGGTCCAAATAAGGCTAAGGCTGGCGAGAAAACCTAGATTGTTTTGTATGGAGAGCGTCCGGTCGCTGCTTAATGTTAATCAATGTGACGCATAAGTATAACTACGAGTATTTACGCGAAATGATGGGGATATCGTTGTTTTTGACAGAACATTAGGACAACGAAACGTATGATTAAAAAAAGAATCTAGCACAGAAAAGGTATACTAGATAAGAATTACTCTCTCATCGACATAAAGACCGGAGACTTTAATGAACATAGAATTTTCAAAATGTGGTAAAACCGAGTAGCATAATGATGCTTAAAAATACAGTAGTAAAGCACTTTTCTGCAAAAAATATTCCCGCGCTAGAAGATGCATAAAGCTGGATTACTACTAGAATTAGACTGGTTTTGGTGGTTTTCCCCACAGGTCTGTGGTGCGAATGAAAAGGAGTATTTGAGTTTGTTTTGGATTGAGAAGGAATGGAAACTTGCTAAGTAACATATATGACTTGCAGTCCAAGGTCTTTGGGAATGTATCTGAGAGTACAAAATACAACAGTAATAGAAATAGGCATCTGAGAGCACTATTTAGGCTAGCACACCTCGCTCTGCTCGTCTCAGCGTCAATGAAGCATGTCACTCAGTCTGAAGTACAGCATTGCAAACACCCTAATTCATTAGAAATGGAGGAGAGCTAGAAAGCTTTGTTAAGTTTAGACCACTGGTCCCGCCATGGAATCCTCGGTATCTCATCAATTCACATGCATTATAAAGACAATAATTGTTAGTATTAATTTAGATGCAGTTTCCTTAACATTAGTGAAGGGAGCTCCACACCAAAGTAAAGCAAAAGCAAAGCTGATATATTTTAAAATGTTACAAGACCACAACGCAATACTAGTAACATTTTTTGTTTATAATAATAATAATAATAATAATAATAATAATAATAATAAATAGAGCGTATGAGTAAAATAATAGTCAAAGCATCCATGTGTAAACAGGCATTATATATTGGCACACTGTCATGTAATTCGAAAGGATAAATTACCCCAACTACAATATATATCACTATAGTTCACTAAACAGATTATGAAATAACAAGACAATAATACCTTATAATATATGGAAAGATTTATCAACAAATTATATAATATCCGTTTCTATTTCCTATACGAATGTCAGCTCTCGACCCCAAAATCACAGACGAACCGGGCATTTATCGACCCCTTTTTGACCCCCCCGGCGTAAACCGACCCTTTTTGACCCCCCGGCGTAAACCGACCCCTTTTTTGACCCCCAGGCGTAAACCGACCCCTTTTTGACCCCTTTTTTGACCCCAGGCGTAAACTGACCCCTAGGACAATCCCAACGACACCTAGGGATCGATAGTGACCACCGTAGAGACCCTGGTTTAGTGTATTATACTCCATGGCCAAAGGCAATAGTCTAAGGAAAACTTTAAGCCCGATCATAAATTAGTGAAGCCAATGTCCTTTTGACCCAAACTGAATGACATTATATTAGTACAGTATTAATTTGCAAAAGAACTTGAATCAAGGATTATATAGAGATTCTTCTTCTCCTGATGATGATGATGATGATGATGATGATGATGATGATGATGATGATGATGATGATGATGATGATGATGAGAATGATGATGATGATGATGATGATGATAATAATTATAATAATAATGATATTGATGATACTGATGATAAGATTGAAGACGGACAATGATGATGATTATGATGAGATGAATCCGTGTGATAGAAGACCCTTATTAGGAAAAACTGTAATGGATAACGACAATCAGTGTAAAAACATGGTTCGTAGAATCAAATGTAATGCTTAAATTTAAAAAATCTGTAATGTTATAACTGACCGTGCTTATAAATCAATCACGTGAGACAAGATCAACGCAGCTGACGGGTTAAGCGCATATAGTCAGTGTATAATTCGTAAATCAACTGGAATACAAGTAGACCTATGCAACTATATAACAAAGTGAAAATAATGTCAATCATAATAATATCAATAATAATAATAATAATAACAATAATAATAATAATAATAATAATAATAATAATATAATGATAATAATAATGATAATGATAATAATAGTAATAATAATAATAACAAAAACAATAATAATAATAACAATAATAGTAATAACAATAATAATAACAATAATAATAACAGTAATAATAACAATAATAATAATAATAACAATAATAGTAATGATAAAATCTGTAGCAGGAGTAATACAAATAAATAATATTAATGTACTATTACATTAATATTATTTTATTTTTATTACAACAGCTACTCCTGCTACAAATTTTATCATGTATCAAGAATGCCAATAATTACAAGCGCACTAATAGAAATAGTACTAGTAATCACATTAATTAATCATATATAGCAATATCAGTATTTTAGAAATTTTCTACTGAAACGAGAAAACGAATCAGGCATTTATAGCAAAAGCTTCTTACAATACTAACCCTGATTCTTATGAATTTCCGGCACAAAACATATAATAACAAATATAGTGCCAGTCA
>NW_020872850.1:336607-339107 GCF_003789085.1 Penaeus vannamei
GTCTATCTGTTAGATAGACAGAGAGAGAGAGAGATAGAGAGAAGAGAGAGAGAGGAGAAGAGGAGATGAGAGAGAGATAGAGATAGAGAGAGAGAGAGAGAGTTGAGACGAGAGAGAGAGAGAGAGAGAGAGAGAGAGAGAGAGAGAGAGAGAGAGAAAGAAAGGAGAGGACCAATCTTGATACTGATAATAATGATAATAATGATAAAATAATATGATATTAGTATTAATAGCAATAAAAGTAAAATAATCATGACAATGATATCATCATATGATGATAATAATGATAACCTAATAATGATAAATAATGATGGTAATGATAATAGTAATAATGATTGATATAATGTAACCATATATAATGGATGATAATGATGTAAGTAATGTAGTAATGAAGATAAAAATATTAATAATGATAATATAATAATAATAATAATAATAGTAGTTGTTAATAAAAATTTTAGTAATTGATAAGAATAATAATATATTAATGATAACAATAATGATTAATAAGAAGAATAGAATATCAAATAGTATAATAATAATGATAATAATAATATAATAAGAATATCAATTAGTTAATAATAATAATAATAATAATAATAATATATAATAATAATAAATAATAATAATAATAATAATGATAATAACAAAATCATAACAAAGCAACGATGATGATAATAATACTAACGATAATAATAATAACAATAATAAGTGAGAGAGAACTGAATTCAGAGAGATGACGTCACAAAACAGGACGACGTGGAAATCTGAACAAACAGGAAGAGAAAGAAGATAAGAAGTTAACGTGTCATTTACATCAGGGAGGGAGAGAGAGAGAGAGAGAGCGAGAGAGAGGGGAGGGAGGGGAGGGAGGGAGGGAGGGAGGGAGGGGGAGGGAGGGAGGCGAGGAGGAGGGGGGAAGGGGAGGAGGGGGAGGGAGGGAGGGAGGAGAGGGAGAGAGAGAGAGAGAGAGAGAGAGAGAGAGAGAGAGAGAGAGAGAGAGAGAGAGAGAGGAGAGAGGAGAGAGAGAGGGAGAGAGAGAGAGAGAGAGAGAGAGAGAGGGGGGGGGGAGACAGGACATAAGACAGGGAGATAGACAGAGACAGACATAGGCAGCAGACGAGAGAGACAGAGACAGAAGACAGACAGAAACAGACAGAGAACAGACAGAGAGAGAGAGAGAAACAGACAGAGCAAAGAGAGTTCAGACAGACAACAGAGAGAGAAGAGAAAGAAAGAAGCCGACAAAAGGTGAGAGAAACGATATCCCACAACTTGACAAAGCGAAGACAGCGAAGCACAAAACGTTAGCGATCATCTATTGTTCTCTGGGTTCGCGGGCGTGTAGCGAGAGGCGGCAGCTGTCACCTCTCATGCAGAGTGGAATGAAAAAGAGAAGAAAGAAGAAGAAGAAAAAAAGAAGTTTCTTGTTCTCTTTTAATATTATGATGAGATAGTTGGGATGGAATAAAATCATGGGAGTCGAACGAAGCATCGTCTAGGGTTTTCATTTTTTTTTTTTTTTTTTTTTTTTTTTGCGCAGTTCGCAGTTTCTCAATGACCTCTCTGTCTGGCTGTCCGTATATCTGGCTGTCTGTGTTTGTCTATTCGTCCGTCTCCCTGTCTGTCTGTCTAAATGTTCGTCTTTCTGTCTGTCTGTCTGTATGTCCATTTTTGTATGTCTGTCTATATGTCCGTCTTTCTGCCTGCCTGTCTATCCGTTTGTCTGTCTGTCGTTCTACCTGTCTGTCTGCCTGACTATCTGTCCGTCTTTCTCTCTGTCTATCTGTCCGTCTTTCTCTCTGTCTGTCTGTTTTCTTCCGTCCATCTTTTGTCTGTCTGTCTGTCCGTCTTTCTCTCTATCTGTTGTTTGTCTATCCGTCATCTTTTTGTCTGTCTGTCTGTCCTGTCTTTCTCTCTATCTGTGTCTTGTTTTGTCTATCCGTCCATCTTTTTGTCTGTCTGTCTGTCCGTCTTTCTCTCTATCTGTCTTTCTATCCGTCTGTCTGTTTGTCTATCCGTCCATCTGTCTGTCTGTCTGTCTAATCTTTACAGGTAAATATTCAATACCTTTCGCAACGACTGATCACGGAGACAGTGGTATCGATGGATTCCTCTCACTCTCTCCTACCCATACACAGAGAAAATATGTCGCAGAAATCCCCCAATATCCACAATCTTTTTTCCCGATTGCAAGGGAGGGCATGGGAGGCACCAGGGAAATTACGGGTAAAATAAATTTGGTTATCTACGGAGCAGAGAATCCACGCGTAGAAGGAATATACTTCGGGAATATGCTTCGGAATGTATTTATCACAGGCATATCACAACCTGTGTTAGGAGCAACCTTATATACCTTCTAGAGTGTGTGGTCCATCGGTTGGCAAAAATAAATTTATTCCTTGTGTATTCTCCGTCGTCGTGTTCTCTATCCTGTCGGGAATACGCCGGGATTGCTTTGTCTTCCAGGGCAGGAGCCTTTCGAGAGAGAGAGCAGAGC
>NW_020872850.1:346607-351607 GCF_003789085.1 Penaeus vannamei
GGACGGGGAAGACGGGGAGAGTTTTTAAGACGAAAGAAAAAGGTTATAAGTTCTTATACTGAGAAAAAACGATGGGTTCTCTGGCGATGAGGAAACGGATGAGGTAGTGAACATTAGGCATGTAAACCAGCGTGAAAGAAGGCGCCAAGACATCCATAATGGATTCTCGAGAGACGAGGGAAACAGCGGGTCATGTAGTGAGAAAAAATAAAGGGACCTTCTTGTGGTGAGGAAAATAAAGGGTCCTTTATGTGGTGAAGAAAATTTCAGGTCCTCATGTGAGCAAATCATCACGTCCTTATGTGGTGAGGAAAATAACGCGTCCTCATGTGGTGAGGAATGTAACAGGGGGGGGGGGGGGCTCGTAGAATTTTACAAAGTGAATGAGAATGTAGAAAAGGGACCACTATTGTTGAATAGTAAATCAAAATAACGGGAAAAGGGGAGTCAGAGCAGTAACGATTAACATCTTGTCCATCTTGCACTGTCGAAAAATTGAGTACACATGTAGAGAGAGAGAGAGAGAGAGAGAGAGAGAGAGAGAGAGAGAGAGAGAGAGAGAGAGAGAGAGAGAGAGAGAGAGAGAGAGAGAGAGAGGAGAGAGGAGAGAAAGAAGAGAGAGAAAGAGAGAGAGAGAAGAGCAAAGAGCAAAGAAGATTTTGGATTAAGACCTCAATGTTTATGTGGATTTGTTCCACGCTACCTATGGGTTTGGTTAGAGCACTAATTACAGAATTTCTGATTATGTTCGAGTTCATACACGTCCTTTGCCGTTTTTCTACTGTATCCTAGCTGTTGCAGATCCTGATAGCATGACGAGTTGCTGACTTCCTGACAGATTGCCAGAGTGGTTGTTCCCTGAGGACTTCACCGAGTGTTGGAATGACGTAATGGAAAGTTGTGTCCTAGCTTGATTGATGTCCACCTATTGACGGAAGATCCCTGCCTCTTCGTCCATCGGAACCAGTGTATCCCGTCTCATTAGTTGGCATTCACGTACAGGGTGATCGCTACTTAAGACATATAGATGAACCCAACGACGAGGACCTTCAGTTGTTGTTGTTTTTTTAGCATCACATAGTACCCGAATTTGCAGTGCAGATAAGACTGTTACCATATGTAAGGTATAATTCCTATCTTCTGATCCTGGCGTGTATACTGTAGAGCCGACTCGGCCATAATTCACATTATATTGCTGAGTACTGAAGAGGTTTTTCATCCCAGCGGCCCAATGCTCTGGGAGAGTTCAATTTTGTGTTTACAAGGGGTTGTATTCTCTCCCTGTGACTGTGTGTGTGTGTGTGTGTTTTTCCCCTTGTCCGACAGAAATATAGATGAGGACACATTATAACTGATTGTTGACTCTTGAAAAATCTGTTATTAGGTTTTGTCACTGTTGTTACCTAAGAGGAACCCCATAAAGGAAACAGAAAAGATATAAGGAAATGTATGAGTCAAGCTGTGCTACGCATTCCTAATGAAAAATGTATCCTCTATATAAGTATATGAGTATATGAGGAAAATATATATAAGTATATAAGTATATGAGGAAAATAGAAAATCCGAAGGTCTAGAGACATGAGGTCTATCCCAGAGCCTGGATTCCACTGCTACACAATGTCGTGCAACATCTTTGTACTGTTAGTGTCAGTCCGTGCCCAGACAATGTGGGAGTGTCGCCGCTGGCATCAGAGGCGTGACAGTGCGACCACGTGTCATCCTCTCCAAGACACCAGGATCAACTCGGGCTAATGGTTTCCACGTGGATTGCGATCGGGTAACAGTGATAATATATAAGGGTGATTATAATGATAATGATATTATCGACAATTGTAATAATAATGATACAGTCATAATAAAAAATGATGATAATAATAAGAATGATAATGGTTAGAGTAATAGTTATCTAATGTTTGTGAAATTGTTAATGAAATGCTGTACGCGGTGACATTCAAAACGATTATTTATAGTAACGCTGAAAGTGATGATTGATATTATATATACATGACTAAATAAGTGTGTGTGTGTGTGTGTGTGTGTGTGTGTGTGTGTGTGTGTGTGTTGTATGTGTGTGTGCGTTCGTGAGTCCGTGCCTGTATCTACTGTGTGTGTATATATCTGTCTACGTGTGCGTGTGTGTGTGTTTTCGTGTCTATCTACCTACCCATCTCTATCTCTTCATCTATCTATCTATTTATCTACTTATCGCGCACCCCCAGAACACCCGTCAACCCCGTCCAGGCCTCCGACCAACTCACTCACCTCCACGCTCTTCTTCCGCTTCACGCTCTGGTGCTTGAAGTTCTTGAAGGAGGAACTGCCGACGTTCCCCTGGCTGGTGTAGTTCTGCCTCTCCTGCCTCGACACCGTGACAACGATGGAGACGTAGCTGAAGAAGATGATGTTGAGCGGAAGAAGCCAAGCGGCGATGAAGAAGGAGAAGATGTAGATGCGCGTCCTGGTGGCGTGGGACAGGTAGTCGAAGCTGCGGAGAAAGAGAGAGAAAGGGAGGTGAGCAGAGAGAATGACGAGAGAGAGAGAGAGAGAGAGAGAGATGAGATGAGAGAGAGATAAGTGGGAGACAAGAGAGAGAAGGAGATAAGAGAGAGAGAGATAAGAAGAGAGAGAGAGAGAAGGAAGAGTGAGAGAGAGAGAGAGAGAGAGATAATCGAGAGAAAGGGGAGACGACGAGATGAGAGAGAGGAGAAGAGATAAAGAGAAGGAGAACAAGAGAGAGAGAGAGAGAGAGATAAGTCGAGAAACGGAGAAAGAGAGAGGAGAAATGGGAGACAAGACGAGAGAGAGAGAAACAGAGAGAGTTAAGTCGAAGATGAGAAAGAGAGAGAGAAGATGAGAGAAGAGATAAGTCGAGAGAATGAACAAGATTGAGAGAAAGAAAGATAGTCGAAAAAAAGACAAGAGAGAGAGAAAGAAAGAGAGAAAGCAGGTTAAGACGAGAAAGGAGAGAAAGAGAGACACATAGGGCGAGAGAAGAAAGATAGAAAGAGAAAAGAGATAAGTCGAGAGAAAGGGAGACAAGTCAGAAAGAAAACAGAAGAGAGAGAGAGGAAAGAGATAATCGAAAGAAAGATGAGACAAGTTAAGAGAAAAAGAAAGAGAGGAGAGAGAGAGAAGTCGAAAGACAGAGAGAGAGAGATATAATCGAGAGAATGGGACAAGACGAGAGAAGAGAAAGAGAAGATAAGTCGAAACAGAGAAGAAGAGATATCGAGGAATGGGAGACAAGACGAGAGAAAGAAAGAGAGATAAGTCGAGAGAAAGAGATAGAGACAGAAGAAAGAGAGAGAGAGAAAGAATGAGAAGTAGAGACAAGTCGAGAAAAAGAAAGGAGAGAAAGAGAGAGAGAAAGAGAGAAAAAAGAGAATTTCGGAGAGAGAAAGAGTGATAAGACGAAAAAAAAGAGAAAGAGAGAGAGAGAAACGAGAGAAAGAGAGTAAGAGAGAGAGAAACATGAGGATAGAGCCGACGTCAAATTACAGGGGTTGGGGGGAAGGGGTGAGGGGGATGCCTTCCTAATATTAAGAAGTATTCATGCATGTTATTCCTTGCGTAATATATTTATAAACATGAGGGGGGGGGGGGTTGGAGAGACCTCTCCTCTTCAGCTACTTCTTCTTTCCTCTTAATTATCATAAATATTATTATCATTATCATGTTATGACTATTATCAACGTCATTTTTATTGTATGTTGTTGTTGTGTGTCGTAATTATCATATTTTTTTATTATCATTCTTGTTGTTATTATTATGAACCGTATATTCGTGAACAAATGTAAAAAAAAGTATGAATGGGAATATTAACAATATTATTATCTTTATTGTTATCACTATCATTATCTTTATTATCATTATTATTATTATTAATTATTATTATTATTATTATTATTATTATTATTATTACAGATGTATACTCATTATCATTCACACCTTTTCTACATTATTGTTATCATAGTAATAATAACAATTATCTTTATCAACACTTATTATATTATTATTATTATTATTATTGTTATATCACTATCACTATCATCATAATCATTATTGTAATTTCTTTTACTATCATCATCATTATTATAATTGTTATCATTATTACCATTGTTATTCTTACCATATTATTATTACTATTATTCATTAATAATGATTGTATTATTTATTATCCTCATCATCATCATTATTACTATTACTTTTATAATCATCATTATTATCATCATTATTATGAAATATCAATATCAATATTAGTATTATTATCAATATTGTTATTGTTAGGATTATTATAAACATTAATATAATTTCATATATCATATTTTAACATCACTGTTACTATAATTTTTTTCTCACCATTATTATCATTAGTATCATTTTTATTGTGTATGTGTGATGTATATATATATATATATATATATATATATATAATATATATATATATACATATAATTATATATATAAATCTATCTATATCTATAATTATTTTCTTATTTATCTATATATATTATATACATATTGATAGATAAATAGACAGAGATAGATTTTTTCTCTTTCCTATTGAAAAGATGAATATAGCAAAATTACATACGATGAAAAGAGTAACGCAAATATTAATATAAAAACAAAGAAATACACAAAGGGAAACGCACTTAAAAAAAAACATAAACATGAAAAAAAGAATACACACAGCCTCATAAACAAAAAGAATTTCTCCCGTACGCGTGCCTGTACACACATAAACACAAAAAAGGGTAATATACACGAAAGACACAACCATAGAGAATGGAAGAGAAGGCCCTAAAAACACACACACGTATACATACCTGCAAGACGTGAGGTAACCTTCTGGAGTATAGTTGATGCCCACAATACCAAGTAGCGGAATGCTTGAGAAGATGCTGCTGTAGATCCACGTAGCTATTATTATCACCAGCACCTGGATGGGAGCACAGGGAGGTAGTGATTATGTAAAGTGCGACGGTATTTTCCCATCT
>NW_020872850.1:364107-369107 GCF_003789085.1 Penaeus vannamei
TCCGGTATTTTTTTATATTTAAAGTGTAGGTAATGGGTTACTTTTGATAAATAATAATTAAAAAAAACATTACTTTTATGATCTTCCAACGAAGTGAATCTAAATATTATTCTAAGATCTGACTGACCTGACTATGCATTTTTTACGTATCTAAAAACTTAAAAACCAAACACTTGCTCCATACATAATTCTAATAAGCTAGAATATACAAGAAAATGTATAGAATATCATAATGCAAGCCATCCACAGTCGTTTTATTGAATTCGTCTCTGTATAAAATCATATTTCGAGATGAAAGTTGGCTGTGCAATAATACATGATCTTGCCAAAGCAGAAGAAGGCAACAAGATTGTGTGAAGATCCTAAGCAAGAGCAGGTGAGATGCAGTTTAGAAAAGTATATTGCTTTTTTTTCAAGGGAAAAGTCAAAAGAAGGGGAGAAAGAGGGAGAGAGAGACTTTTTGACTTTAGCAAGTGTATTGAAGCAAAAGATTACATCTCAAAAGGATGAGAGAGAGAGAGAGAGAGAGAGAGAGAGAGAGAGAGAGAGAGAGAGAGAAGAGAGAGAGAGAGAGAGAGAGAGGAGAGAGAAGAGAGAGAGAGAGAGAGACTTTTTGATTTTAACAAGTTTTTTGAGGCAAAAAGTTACATCTCAGAAGGATGAGAGAGAGGGAGAGGCAGACTGACTGACAGACAGATAGATTGAGAGAGAAAGATTGATTGATTGATTAGTCAAATCACATCTGTGTTGAGAGAGAAAAGAGAAAGAGAGAGAGAGAGAGAAAGGAGAGAGAGAGAGAGAGAGAGAGAGAGAGAGAGAGAGAGAGAGAGAGAGAGAGAGAGAGAGAGAGAGAGAGAGAGAGAGAGAGAGACAGAGAGAGACAGAAAGACAGAGACAGAAAGAGAGAGAGAGAGAGAGAGAGAGAGACGGATAGATGGAGAGAAAGAGAAAAAAAAGGAGAGAAACAAATATAGCAACCGTTTACTACAGGATGTACCTGAAGTAGAAGCAATTGCCACAAGCAGCCGACTTGAAAATTTCCAACGTTATTGCTAATTGCAATAATTAATCAGTTCCAAAGGAGAGATTGCAATTTCCTCTTCGAATATTGGTGTTTATTTATTGCTAGAGGTTGATGAATTATGAAACTGACTCTAATCTAAATGAAGGATGACTTGCAGTTAAACGAAATTGAGTCAATATTTCAGGATGCTAATTTGACCTCTACAGTTCCTTTCGAGGGATAGCATCTTCTGGGAATACTGATCGTTGCTAATGCCGTCATTATCGTTTCGGATGGCAGCCTCTCCCTGCATCTCCCTCTCTCTCACTCTCGATTTGGGCTCCCTTCTCTCCCTCTCTCTCTTTTTCTCTCTCTCTTTCTCTCTCTTTCTCTTTCTCTCTCTCTCTCTCTCTCTCTCTTTCTCTCTCTCTCTCTCTCTCTCTCTCTCTCTCTCTCTCTCTCTCTCTCTCTCTCTCTCTCTCTCTCTCTCTCTCTCTCTCTCTCTCTCTCTCCTTAGTATGTCCATCTGTCTATCTATCTGTTTCTATGCTTTCTAATTATTTGCCTGCCTGTCAGTCTCTCTCCTCTCTCTTTTCTATCCTCTCTCTCTCGTCTTTCCTTCTCTCTCCCTCATCTCTCTCTCTCTCTCTCTCTCTCTCTCTCTCTCTCTCTCTCTCTCTCTCTCTCTCTCTCTCTCTCTCTCTCTCTCTCTCTCTCTCTCTCTCTCTCTCTCTCTCTCTCTCTCTCTCTCTCTCCTCCTCTCAATCTCCTCTCTCTCTCTCCTCTCTCTCTCTCTCTCTCTCTCTCTCTCTCTTTCCTTCACCTTCTCTTCCCTACACTCATATCAACATAACGTACTCATACATCTATCTTCATCTCGTAAATAAATTATCGACACAACTACACAATACAGAGACAGGGTCCTATTAACAGTAAACGGCCTCATTCATTTAGCTATGACCCCCAACTATCATTAACGCACATATGACCATTTACGCACATAACCCCCCCCACACACACACACATGAACGCACACATATACAACACACATAAATACACACACAAAAAAGGAAGAAGACAATAACAGCAGCAACAACAACAACAACAAGGTATACACCAATATAAACTAAATGGATAACGATTGGTACATACACCAATAGAAGGACGGAAATGGAGGGACAAACTACGAGAAAAAAAAAACATGCATATAAATGAAAGATAAAGCTTCTACTACGAACTATTTCACGCGATACGTCATGTGAAAGCGATACGCCCACGGCACAGAAATGACTTCGATATATAAAACGTATGGGAGTGTAGTCGGAACTCCAAATGTGTTTTCCGTTCCGATGGTTCTTGGTCTCTCCTGCTCGTTGGGAACGGGTATTGGGACTGGTCCGGCCGGAAGGATCGGCGTGAGAGGGAAAGAGAGAAAGGGAGATGAATGGGAAGGGGAGAAGGAGAGTAGGAGAGGAAAGAGAGATAGGGAGATGAATGGGAAGGGGAGAAGGAGAGCAGGAAAGAGAGAAAGGTAGGGAGATGAGGGGAAGGGAGAAGGAGAGCAGGAAAAGAGAGAGATAGGGATGAGTGGGAAAGGGAGAAGGAGAGTAGGAGAGGAGAGAAAGGTAGGGAGATGAGTGGGAAAGGGAGAAGGAGAGCAGGAAAGGAGAGAGAGAAAGGGAGATGAGTGGGAAAGGGAGAAGGAGAGCAGGAGAGGAGAGAGAGGTAGGGAGATGAGTGGGAAGGGGAGAAGGAGAGTAAGAGAGGAGAGAGAGGTAGGGAGATGAGTGGGAAAGGGAGAAGGAGAGTAGGAAAGGAGAGAGAGGTAGGGAGATGAGTGGGAAAGGGAGAAGGAGAGAAGGAAGGAGAGAGAGAAAGGGAAATGAATGGGAAAGGGAGAAGGAGAGCAGGAGAGGAGAGAGAGAAAGGGAGATGAGTGGGAAAGGGAGAAGGAGAGCAGGAAAGGAGAGAGAGAAAGGGAGATGAATGGGAAGGGGAGAAGGAGAGCAGGAAAGGAGAGAGAGAAAGGGAGATGAGTGGGAAAGGGAGAAGGAGAGCAGGAGAGGAGAGAGAGAATGGGAGATGAGTGGGAAAGGGAGAAGGAGAGCAGGAGAGGAGAGAGAGAAAGGAGATGAATGGGAAGGGAGAAGGAGAGCAGGAAAAGGAGAGAGAGAAAGGAGATGAATGGGAAAGAAGGAGAGCAGGAAAGGAGAGAGAGAAAGGGAGATGATGGGGAAGGGGAGAAGGAGAGCAGGAAGGAGAGAGAGATAGGGAGATGAATGGGAAGGGGAGAAGGAGAGCAGGAAAGGAGAGAGAGAAAGGGAGATGGATGGGAAGGGGAGAAGGAGAGAGCAGGAAAGGAGAGAGAGGTAGGGAGAAATGTGAAAGGGAGAAGGAGAGTAGGAGAGGAAACACGACCGGTTCGTTAGAATTGCTCGACCCATTGAACATCTATACAGACATGCATATACACAGTGATAGATGCATATCTATCAGTCTAGACATGTGTATCTACCGGATAGACAGATAAATGTACATCCACCAGGTAGATATATATGCATTTATTTCTTGTGTATATCCATGTCTGTATGTGTATGCATGTCAATGGGTCGAGCCTCGCCCAGTTTTAACAAACCGGCCGATAAAAAGGCAGAGAGAAGCAGAGAAAGAGAATAAGATAGATGGAGAGAGAGAGAGAGAGAGAGAGAGAGAGAGAGAGAGAGAAAGAGAGAGACGAAGACAGAGAGAACCAAAGACAGAGAGAACCAAAGACAGAGAGAACCAAAGACCGAGAGAGACCGAGCGAGACAGACACAGATAAAAAAAAAGAAACCGTACAAAAAAAAAAAAAAAAAAACATAATTACCCTCATTACGACCGAGGAAAAAAAAGGTTCCACATCAAAGATTTTCCTCCTTCAGCTGGAACGCAGGGAATGGATCTGATCAATAAATCCAAGCGCAAATCACACGACATTTTATCCTTAACTGAGAACTGTGTACTCTTGTATTGGAAGGCGCGCGATAGAAGAATAAAGAGAATAAACAATAAACAACAAGTTCCTCGATAAACCTGGTGTGTGTGTGTGTGTGTGTGTGTGTGTGTGTGTGTGTGTGTGTGTGTGTGTGTGTGTGTGTGTGTGTGTGTGTGTGTGTGTGTGTGCGTGTGTGTGGTGTGTGTGTGTGTTTGCGTGTGTGTGCGTGTTTATATACATTTAATTATGAGTGCTATCATTACTTCTGCTATTACTACTACTGCTAGTATTAATGACAGTGATGACAATAACAATACTGTTAATAATAGAATATTAATGATAGCAATAACAGTGATGATAATCTTCTTCTTAAACTAATAATAACAAACAGGAATTTCATCAATTACGTCAAAGACTGAACATGTCCTTTGAGGTTTATCAAATATTTATATTTATGTATTTTCTTCTTCTTTTGCTTTAGTTATCCATTTACTCTCCAAGATCTTCGTCATCTCCCCATTCTTTATCATTCTCTTTATTCTCCTCATTTATCATCCTTTTCATTCTTTCTTTTACTTTAGTTAACCCTTTACTCTCCACGATCTGAACTTCGTCATCTCCCCACTCTTTATCATTCTCTTTATTCTCCTCATTTATCATCCTTTTCATTCTTTCTTTTACTTTAGTTAACCCTTTACTCTCCACGATCTGAACTTCGCCATCTCTTCTTTATCATCTCTTTATTCTCCCTCATTTATCATCCTTTTCATTCTTTCTTTTACTTTAGTTAACCCTTTACTCTCCACGATCTGAACTTCGTCATCTACCCATTCTTTATCATTCTCTTTATTCTCCTCATTTATCATCCTTTTCATTCTTTCTTTACTTTTAGTTATCCCTTTACTCTCCACGATCTGAACTTCGTATTACCTATTCTTTATCATCCTCTTTATTCTCCTCATTTATCATCCTTTTCATTCTTTCTTTTACTTTAGTTATCCCTTTACTCTCCACGATCTGAAC
>NW_020872850.1:379107-381607 GCF_003789085.1 Penaeus vannamei
TCTAAACGATTTATTTATTTTCATTTATTTATTTACTTATCTAACGATCTATTTATTTATCTATCTATTTATTTATTTTTATATTTATTATACTATTTATTTACAACGATTTATCTATTTTCATATTTATTTATTTACTTATATATTTATTTATCTATCTAACGATTTATTTATTTTTATATTTATTTATTTACTTATATATTTATTTATCTATTTATTCATATATTTATTTATTCAGTTATTTACTTATATATCTGTTTATTTGTCTGTTTATTTCTATGAGGATCCATAACAGAGAGCTGTCAAACATTCAATGTTGAATGAATATAAACATGGAAGGAGATGATAGCATTAGAAATTATGCTTCTGTTATCACATATTCCGTTAATAAAAAAGTAAAGTAAAAGCAATATGAGCCGCTTAAAGTATTCTCTTCCGTCTATATTCTGCGTCGAAAGTGAAATATGAGATGAAGAAGAAAAAATAAAGAAATGGAAAAGGAAATGCTGACTCATGGGTCTTGAGGCTGAAGGAGTCACGTCTCGTGTGCATTTATCTTCCGTGAGAGTTCATTTATTATTTGTTTGTTTCTTCTTTATTCCATTTCTTTATCTCTCTTTGTGTTGGTGTATATAAGGGTAGGGAAATAAGTATCAGATTCCATTAGAGAAAGATAAAAAAAAACCTGCTACGTTTGTCATTCTGGCGACGAGAACCCTGGGGTGTTTGTCGTACTGTGCTCACGCTTGTGTTGTGTGTCTGAAACGTTTTTTTTTTTTTCAGTTCTCATTATGAATTGTAGATCAATAAGGCGATTGGATACATTTCTGTGATCGAACGCTGATGATTTCCTTCCTTTTGGGTGCGGGGGGTGGAGGGGGGGGGGGGGTATGGGTTCAACGGTAAGCTTGAAATGTCAGGGGTGATGACAGCTTTGACACTATCGCCCTTTCGGTTTGCCACAATCAACATGATATCCAGCGCCAGTCACAAGGGATAGAAAGTATGGTTGTTTAGACATTATCGTTTGTGTTTCCTCTTCTGCGACCTCGTGAATCGACTGCAGAAGCGAAGACACCAAAGACAACTCTTAATTATCATTCATGTGGCTAATTAGACACAATAAGCTATACTTTTCGTGCATCATCAGGCATTTATACATTGCAGATTGTGAACTCCTTCCTGTTAATATCGTGAAGTGGCAGATATCTTGAAAAGAAGGATCCATGATGATGATTAAGTAAGCCAGTCCACCTCAAGGTTAAGAAAATCCAATTTTAGTGTTGATATATTGCGCAGTTTGAGCGTGAAGAATATTTTTTGTTCGCCATCAGTCACTTAGCCAGTGATATGAAACAAAAATCTATGCCAAAAAAGTGTGCTAATTGGCATAGATTCTTGTTTCATTTATATCCCTAAGTGTCTGAAAAATGGCGAACGAAATACACTTATTCTTCACACTTAAACTGCACAATATATCACTGAAATCTTTTTTGTCTTCTTAACCAATCAAACGTAATTAGAGCAGTAAAAGACTAATTAGGGATGAGGACTGTGCTAATATTGACTTTGCTACAACACGCACCAGAGGACAACGCAATCGGACACGCGACATTACGAACAAGTGAATCCTAAGAGAATGCATTTTACCAATTGTTGATAAAAGATAAAAGCAATCTGCGCTTCCCTCTCCTCAGAAATAAGTGGCCATAATGACTATAATATGGCAGTTGGAAAAGAAAGAAAACACTGGGCAAGAATGCTGACTCAATTAAAGCAGATAAGCAGATACGATGTTTATTATGAATAAGAAAACTTGTATGACAATAACAATGAAGAAAACATTGTTTTATCTGATTTTGAAAATAATAAAAATAATAATAATAAAAAAGAGAAATACAAACGGCGAATGTAAAACATATATTTTTCATTATCCGAACATAAAATATCATATGCAACCATTTCATAAATTGCTGAGCAGATTTTTTTTTTTTTTTTAGAAAATCGACTGTTATTAAAACACTCTAGTACACATATACACAAATTTGCATTATTATATATGTGTGCCTGTGTACACACACACACACACACACACACACACACACACACACACACACACACACACACACACACACACACATATATATATATATATATATATATATATATATATATATATATATATATATATATATATATATATATATATATATACAACACAAACAGCAAAGTGCACATGATAAAAGTTCAGTTGCCATTACTTGCGCCACTTACACCCATCAGTGACATACCGTGCAGTCCATCCCCATATTTCATACACGGTTTTACTGTATTTACAAAAATGAGGCTTATCAAACAGGCGAGATTGTGGATTATGTCGACGTACAGCCACAAATGATTTTATTTATATATTTATTTATTTATTTATTTTTATTTATTTATTTTTTTTTTTATTTTTTTTTTTTTTTTTTTTTTTTTTTTTTTTTTTTTGGGGGGGGTC
>NW_020872850.1:397704-415204 GCF_003789085.1 Penaeus vannamei
GCACTGCGGTGGCAAATGCAAGGCAAGATGCACGCCAAAGGCAAGGCTGACCAAACGCTAGGTCAGCATGCACTAGGGGACACAGGGCTTGGGGTTAAATCAGCTTTGTAGTACATATAATAACGTACATGTGAATTACAACCGAAAGAGGTAACGCCAAAGGTTAATGGACAAATAACCGCAGATAGGAGCAGCTAGGGGCATCCCGTGCACCGAGGGAGGTAGGCAAGCATACCAACTTTACGTATCGATAGCGGATAATACGGAGTCTCATGCAGTTGATAGCAGTAGGCATAAAGGAAGTTGATATAAAGAATACCTCGAGATATTATCACATACATTTCTAGCAAGGATATCGAGAAAGTCCGATGAAAATTCTTTAATAATGAAACAGTTTTTTCACTCTTTATGATAACAATAGACACATTAGTCATTATGAATGGAACAGTTCACGTGAACAGTGAACATATGTAGTGGTATATATTATATGTACGTATAATATATACTTATATATATGTATATGGTACACATATGTATTATATATACATTACATTCACACTATATATACAGTGTATATATCATAAATTGTATATATGTAGCTAGCTAGATACGTAGGTAGATGGAATGACTGGTGTAATAATATATATAGTAAATCACTCATACCGCACACATATATATGCATATGTATATATGCATATATATATATATTGTGCAAAATCACGCATACATATGTATACATACATATATGCGTGATTTACTTTCTGTATATATATATATATATATATATATATATATTATTATTACTTTATTACATCTCTCGTTTATCTACCTATCTATATATCTATATATTAATGGAAAAAATCACAGCTATATTCTGCAAAACACCAGAAATGGAATACGTTGTTTTTAGCAAGCGGAAGCAGGATATCAAGGAAACCACAAGTATAGTGTTACCTGAAAGTGAAATGAAAGTACTTACCGATTCCTCGGTAGTATAGTGGTTAGTATCCCCGCCTGTCACGCGGGAGACCGGGGTTCGATTCCCCGCCGGGGAGGCCTTTTGCTTCTGCACTGCGGTGGCAAATGCAAGGCAGATGCACCGCCAAAGGCAAAGGCTGACCAAACGCTAGCTCAGCATGCACCAGGGGACACAGTTAGATTAGCTTTGTAGTATATATCATTTATGTACATGTTAATAGGAAACGAAAGAGGAAATGTAAATGGGGAAAAGTAAAGTAAAAAGATAGAGGGTAAATGACCGGATGAACCACATTACTTTCACATGTACAAAAACTGAAGCGTTGAGGTCAAAAGTCCGGTAGATTTGCTACCCTATGTATCTTGGTTTACATTCATGATGTTGATAATATCCGAAATCATAGGAAACTCAAGGGCAGAAGATTTTCTTATCAAAAAAAAAAGAAAAAGAAAGAAAGAAAAGGAAAGAAAGAAAGAAAAAAACTGGAGTAGATAGAGCGTCTCATGCAGCGAGGAAGGTGGATAAGCACTTCTTCAGGCATCGGAAGCGGGTGAACAGGGAGTGTCATGCAGCTGATAACAGTAGGAACAAAGGGAGAACCTCTGCCTTTAAGTTGACATAAAATACCACGAAGATATTCTCACAGTCCGAAGGAATTCTTCACATCATGAAGGCCTTTTACTCTGTATATTAGGCCACAGACACTATAAGTCATGGTGATTGGAACAGTTCACGTTAACAGTGAACCAGGAATTACATTATACATATAAATACATGTATAGATACATACATACGTATGTATATATATGTACATACATGTGTGTGTGCTTTTATATTTTCATAAATAATATATATGATATATATGTTTAAGAGTATATATATATCTATATATAGGTATGCATATATACACATACATGGAGACAGATAAATAGATAGGTAGGTAGGCAGATGACATGACAAATGCAAAATATATAGACATGCACGCGCACACACAGACACAGATATGTTATAAATATATCAAATATATCATATAATATATATATATAATAATATATACATATATATACAATAAATATACACTGTGTGTGTGTCTGGGCGCTCGTGCGTGCATGCGGTATATAGTTTTTGTCTACACAAACATATATATTACATCTGTCAGTTACTCTACCTATCTATATGTCCGATATATATACATATGGTAAAATATCAGCGATATAGTCTGCAAAACACCAGGAAATGGATTACGTAGTTTTCAGCAAGCGGAAGCAGGACGTCAATTAAACCACAAGCAAAGTGTCACCTGAAATTGAACTAAATGTACTTACCGATTCCTCGGTAGTATAGTGGTTAGTATCCCCGCCTGTCACGCGGGAGACCGGGGTTCGATTCCCGCCGGGGAGGCCTTTTGCTTCTGCACTGCGGTGCAAAGCAAGGCAGATGCACCGCCAAAGGCAAAGGCTGACCAAACGCTAGCTCAGCATGCTCTAAGAGTCACGGGGGTTTGGGGTTAGATTAGCTTTGTAGTATATATAACTGACCTACATGGAAATTAGAGACGAAAGAGAAAACACCAAAGGTTAATGAGAAAAATTATCTCAGCTAAGGAAGGAGGTTGGGTATTTCCTTTAAACTAGGGTTCACTAGTCTCCTGTCCTGGACAGCAACCCCGAAGTCAGGTCAGCTGACCAATCAAAAGCTGTAGCTGGCCAGACTTCGACGAGGATGTCTAGGGATTCCCGGACAGAGAAGATAGTGTGACCTTAGGCATCGGTAGCAGGTGAACAGGGAGATTTATGCAGCTGACAGTAGGCAAAAAGAAGGGAGAACCTATGCCTCAGCTAGTTGACATCAGAATACCTCGACATATTATTAAAGACACTTTCTAGGAGAATATCGAGAGAATCCGATGGAATTCTTTACATAATGAAGTGGCTTTTCACTCTCTAACAGGCCATAGACACTAAAAGTCATGATGAGTGGAGCAGTTCCCGTGAACAGGGAACCAGGAACTACTTTGCTACCCTGTCTAAAATTATTTAAGCAGGCTCATCCTCCGACTGTCTCCAAGCCAAAAAAAGGCAACATCTGGAGGCTGGAGTGTAAAGGCAATCCAGACACCATGTAATCATTTGATTATATTGATTAGATGAGTCAGCTTCATACCTGGAAGAAGCTAATAAATATAAACAATGGTACACAATATTCACAGCACCTACCGTCACTAAATCCTCGTAGTAAACACATTTAAATATGTATGTGTTAAATGTATATGTATATATATGTATATCATATATATATAACATAATATAATAAATATGCAATATATATATATATATATATATATACATATACATACATACATATATGCATATATATATAAAATCACGGATGCACGCACGGGACTGTATAGGGATCAAAGGACAGAGGAGACTAGTGTGCCCTAGTTAAGGGAAATATGCTACCAACTTCCTTCCTTAGCTGAGTAATTTGCCATTAGTCTTTGGCGTTTTCAGCTTTCGTTTCTTATTCATATGTACGTTAGTTATATATACTACAAAGCTAGTCTAACCCCAAGCCCTGTGTCCCCTAGTGCATGCTGAGCTAGCGTTTGGTCAGCCTTTGCCTTTGGCGGTGCATCTGCCTTGCATTTGCCACCGCAGTGCAGAAGCAAAAGGCCTTCCCGGCGGGAAATCGAACCCCGGTCTCCCGCGTGACAGGCGGGGATACTAACCACTATACTACCGAGGAATCGGTAAGTACATTTAATTTACTTCCAGGTAAAACTATACGTATATTTTAATTGACATTCTGCTATCGCTTGCTGATATAACGTATTCCACTTCTTAATGTTTTGCATAAAACAGCGGTGATAATTTTCCACTGAAACATGGACATAAAGATTTTATATATATATATATATATATATATATATATATATATATATATATGTGTATGTGTGTGTGTGTGTGTGTGTGGTGTGTGTGTGTGTGTGTGTGTGTCTGTGTGTGTGTGCGTGTGTGTGGAGATGCATCTATACAGAAAGTAAATGATGCAAGTATATATATTATATCGTTCATTCTTCCTCCCTACTTATCTGTCTATCTAGCTACATATATATATATATATATATATATATATACATATTGTATATATATGTAATGTGTAAATAGTATAGATATGATGTATATGTAATATATATGATATACAAATATATATTATACAATTATATATATACATATATAATATATATTATATATATATATATATATATATATATATATATTATACATGTGTATATAATATATATATATATAATATTATATATATATATATATATATACATACATACACACACACAACACACACACACACACACACACACACACACACACACACACACACACACATATATATATATATATATATATATATATATATATATTTATATATAATATATATATATTGTGTGTGTGTGTTTGCTACCGAGGATTAATGACATGAATGCTGTGAATATTTTTATTTATAAAAAGAATGTTCCCTTTTCTTATTTCCGTATTCCATATTTTCTCTTCTCATGTTCACCCCGTTTCCTGTTTATGTCCTTCTGATATTCTTCCAAAAAGAGCTGACTTATCTGATCAATATAATTAAATACATGGTGTCTGGATTGTCTTTACATCCCTGCCTCCAGATGTGACCTTCAGAGATTGGTGGTAGTCAGAGGAGGTGCCTGTTTAAAGAGTGACATTAGTCACAGTCCCACTTGTAGCAAAGTAGTTCCTGGTTCACTGTTCACGTGAACTATTCCAATCATGAATAACGGTGTCTATGGCTTAATATGCAGAGTGAAATGCTTACTTCATTAAGTAAAGAATTCCTCCTAGAAAGTGTGATAATATCGTGGTATTCTGATGTCCAATTGGCTGAGAGGTAGAGGTTCTCCCTTTCCTTTACGCCCTACTGTTATCAACTGCATGAGACTCCCTGTTCACCCGCTACCGATGCCTAAAGTGCTTACCCACCTCCCTCGCTGGATGAGACGCCTCTATCTACTCCTTCATTTTTTTTTCTTGATAAGGGTCTTCACGAGGAAAACTTTACTGCCCTTGAGCTTCCTATTAATTCGGACATTATCACCATCACGTATGCAAACCAAGATACATAGGGGCAAAGCTACCGTCCTTAGCCCCCCTGATTGTAGGTCATGCGTTTCATTTACCCATTATCTTTTTACTCTACCTTGCCCATTAACCTTATCCCTCGTTTCCTATTTATAGGTACGTTATTGATATAGACTACAAAGCTAATCTAATTGAACGCCCTAGTGCATGCTGAGCTAGCGTTTGGTCAGCCTTTGCCTTTTGGCGGTGCATCCCTTGTATTTACTATCGCAGTGCAGAAGCGGCGGGGATACTAACCACTATACTAACGAGAAATTGATAAGTACTTTCAGTTCACTTTCAGGCAACACTATGCCTATGGTTTACTTGACATCCTGCTTCCTCTTGCTGAAAATATATTCCATTTCCTGGTGCTTTGCAGAATACAGCGGTGATATTTCCCCACGTATATATGGACATATAGATAGGTAGATGAAGTGACAGATGTAATGATTAACTTTTACCCATAGACATTATTGGTTATGATGAGTGGAAAAGTGAACCAGGAACTACTTTGCTCCCTGTCTAAAATTATTAAATAGACTCCTCCGAGCGCATCCAAGCTAGGAAGAAGGCAACATCTGGAGGCTGGAGAGTAAAGGCAATCCAGACACCATGTAAGTATTTAGTTATATACTGATCAGATGAAGTCAGCTTTCATACCTGGAAGAATCTAAACAATATAAAAAATGGTACACAATATTCACAGCACCTACCGTCACCAAATCCTCGACAGTAAACACATTTATATTTGTATGTATATATATGTATGTATATATGTATAAGAATATAGATAGATAAGTAGGTAGAAGGAACGATAGATGCAATGATATATATGCATATACATATATACATCTGTTATATATTATAGTAAATCATGTATGCAAACGCACGTGGATATACATATTATGCGTGATTTACCTTCTGTATACATACACACACACACACAACACACACCACACACACCACACACACACACACACACACACACAACACACACACCACACAATATTAATATATATTTATAATATAATATATATATATACATTACATCATGTTATACTATTATATATATACTTACATATGTATATATTTATATATATATTATAATATACTTATAATTATTTATAATTAAATATATATTATATATATATATAATTATATTTTATAATATAGTTATATTGATTACATCTTATCAGTGCTTCATCTATTTATATGTCCCTATATACATGGGAAATATCACCGCTGCATTCTGCAAACACCAGAAATGGAGTACGTTGGTTTCAACAACCGGAAGCAGGATGTTAATCAAACCAAATAAGCATAGTGTCACTTGAAAGTGTACTGGGAAATCATTCATACCATTCCTCGGTTAGTCATATAGTGGTTTAGTATCCCGCTCAGTCACGCGCAGAGACCGGGGTTACGATGTCCCCGCTCTGGGGAGTGTCTATCTCTCCCTGCTATATCGTGCACATGCACCATTCACCTCTCCACACCTCTCATGCCCGGCCAGTCATAGCTCCAAAAGGTGTCCTAGAACGCAAATCGCTAGACATTCCAGCGGCCAACTGTGCTCTCTATAGGCCCATTCTATGAGGCCCCTTTCGGGGTCTAAGATCAGTTTTGCATGTTTATATGATAACCTAACGTGCATAGGAGATAGGCAGAGAGCACACCACTCTTTAGGATTAGTACCAACCACCACATTACATAAGCATATCCCAACCACTCTTCTCTTGCTATCTAGCGGGCATCCCATGCACGCGAGACGTGAAAATAAACAAGGGGTTTTCGAGGCCCCGAGAGCGACATAGCTTTCTTCACTCTTATCTCGGCTGATCCCATGCAAGACGGTGTGTATATATATAGCGTTGTATAACCGATCATCCTGACATGCGGAGGCTCCATCTCGTGCTCTTAGAGCATACCAGGGCGAGTGATATCATGGCAGAGACCTGTGCTGTTTCAACCCTCTCATGCTTGCAGTGACTACACCCCCATAGAGTGTCGTGCCGAGACGCGCCAGCCGGCTACCCTCGGCACGTGTCGCTCTCGTAGGCTCGTAGGGCGTACACAATAGTCCGTAACTCAATACATATCGACAGCTCGGCTCCTCTGTTGTGGTCATGAATCTGTCTCAAATGGACCACCTACTACTCTGACAGTGCGCGAGCACCACTGTACGACATATGAACTCGTCATTCTGTGCGATAATGAGACTCTCTCTTGTCCACCACACGTTCCTGACTGCAATCTGAGCTTCTCATGAGCTCTCACTCTGCTCCTAACTCTTATTCTCAGTTATCGATGACATACTCCTTAAGCGACCGCTGTCAGTTATTAAGTATATAATCACATCACTGACTAGCCGCCACCGGTGCTCAGTCACCAGCGGCCACATCTCCATGCCCAGACTCCTAAGTCTCAACGTATATACTGCGTTGCTCGCATAAATATCGATTCGCTAAGATACTATTATTGCCAGTCCTACCGCTAGCCCGCTTATGAGTCTAAGTCTTATACCATATAACTTGATTCCATTCGTCTCCATATATAATTAAGCGATCACACGCGCGTGTGCACAAAATTGCTCAAGCTCAATCATCAAACCTATTGGTATATCATAACCGCGAGTGTCACACTCTGATGATGGATGACACTTCATCTTAGATAGCATACTAGAGAGCAATGGCTGAGCAAAAGACATCAATGGTGAGTATAAGCAGCACATACACGCTACCAACAGATTGCTCCTCTCCACCTCCAATTATATATATATATCTCTATCGAATAACTCTTTCTATTTGGATATAATTAAAACTACATATATATTTTATATATCTATATATAGATACTCTAGATGAGTATGGCTACATATTATAGATCACACGAGGAGAGACCTGTACTTATCTCCTAGGTTCACTATATATATTACATTGTACGTAAATAATATATCATAGCTATTAATATACCCATACATATGGTATACTTTACCTATTATATACTGTCATACCTGTAACTGACAAAGAAGTCTCCTTACGATACCACGGCTAACCGATTAATATACCTATTAAATTATTAATATTAAATTACACCATTGTTTCCTTAATCACCTACGCTATATACTATATATACTACTCAGCCCCTATCGCGTATCATTAATAACTATACCTTATATAACTACTACAGACTTAAAAGCAGCGCTTTTATGGGAGTGAGTAGATGGAATGAGCAGATGTAAGTAGCCTCTTATCATTATTATAGTCAAATCGAGACGCTACTATACCGTATATGCTTATAACTATATATGTTTATATCAACCGACACGTGACCTTTGCTATCATACCTCATATACAATTAACAACTGTGTGTGTGTTGATACTGCACTTAATATCACTTCATTAGAATAGTTCAATAATCTCTATCAGCTCTATAATTATATGCAACGCGCTAGCATAATATGTATTATATATGATTCCACTCTCGTATGTGTCGCTTATATGTCACATATCTACTGCGGACAAATTGATATATATCTTCGGCATCACTTACTTTCCAAGCCTTGGAGTATATTTGCTTTTCAGCAAACGGGAAGCAAGCGTGATGTTTAAGTATAACATAAGCATAGTGTTACCTGAAAGGGCATCACTGATCAGTAATGTCCTACATGCCTATGATGACACATCTCCTCCGCAAGACTGACATATTTACTTTGTTTTAAGATTTGTGTGCGTTTCTGGCGAAATGCTCGCACCTCGTACACGCTAGGAAAATTATATCACCCTCACTACCGCGCGTGATGTATGACTGTCTCCTGCCTAATCCCGCTATCTGACTCAATCCTGGAGTTCGAATCTCTGATCCACAAGTAATCCTAGCAGAGCTGACATAATCTACTATAACTGCTGCTAAACACCACCGTCCACACTACTGGCTTGTCTCATATCCAACGCCACTAGATAGGAACCAGCTCCACTGAGCCGTTCTTTCGAGTCCCTGTGAGAATCTCTCGACCCTCCACTTCTCTAGGTGATCTATGCGTTAACCACGAGAGAATACTACGACAGAGCCGCATGGTCCTGTCTCACCGATTGCCCTTCGCATGCAAGAGCGCTTTGCATGAAGCTTAAATCAGGTAAATGCAATCATACTCGATAATGGGTCGGAAACTGACCGCCCCACCGCTCACGACGTCATATGACAGCCTACCATTCATTTTCTACTCATCGTATAAGAAGAACACAATAGCTGATATCCCGCTTTGGAGGATAAAGTCTTGTCATAGACTTTGTCCATGCCAATGGGATAATAATCCGCTTCCGAAATCATAGGAAGCTCGTGAAGAGACAGAGAGTTTTCCTCATGAGTAGTCCTTAATCAAGAAGAAAAACTGAAATAGATAGGGACATCATATGCAGCGAGAAAGCTCTCCTTTAGGCATCGGTAGCGGGTGAACAGAGTCTCACGCAGCTGACAGCAGTAGGCATAAAGGAAAGGAGAATCTGTTCCTCAGCCAGTTAACAAAATAATACCATATTCTCACAGGCACTTTCTATGATCTTGAGAGGTACGTAATAAAGTAGGCCTTTCACTCTGTATATTACACCATAGACACTTTTGATCATGATGATTGGAACATTTCATGTGAACAGTGAACCAGGAACTACTTTGCTACCTGTCTAAAATTATTCCTTAAACAGGCACCTCCTGCGACCGCTTTCAAATTGGTAAAGTCACATCTGCAGGCTGTTGTGTAAAGGCAATCCAGACACCATGTACGCATTTGAGTATATTGCATAGATGAGTCAGCTCCTATAAATGGAAGAAGACTATGAGAAAGCTGTGAGCAGGACCTAGGTATAATTTGCCGTCACACATATCAGTGAACAGCAACAAATTAACTGATTTCGCAGAGTGATGGAAACACCATTAACTGCAACGAGAAAGGAAAAATGGGAATAAGGGAAATAAGAAAAGGGAAGAGATGTGGAGAAGACCTATTTAGTGCGTCTTTACGTAGAATTTATAGAAATGCATTGAACTGTTGATATTCCTTTATGATAAACACATTATTCTCAGCAATTCTCAGTAGTACACAATCATAATAATATATATAATATAAAGACATATGATACATAACATACATATGTACTATATGTATATTATATATATCAATATCTATCTATATATGTATATACATATATATTATATATACATATTATACATGTTTCTCTCTATATATGTATATAGAGATATGTAGGTAGATGGAATGGCAAATGTCATATGTATATGTGAATATATGTGTATGTTTATATAGTAAATCACGCATGCACACACTGGCGGACACATATAAATGCGTGATTTACTTTTTGCTTATAAATATCTATTTACGTATATACCTACATATATTTGTGTATAAAGTATATATATAAATCATTGCATCTGTCACTTCATCTACCGATCTATATGTCCATATATAAGTGGGAAAATATCACCACTGTATTTTCAGCAAGCGGAAGCAGGATGTCAAACTATAAGTATAGTGTTACCTGAAAGTAACCTAATATCATTTACCGATTCCTCGGTAGTATAGTGGTTAGTATCCCCGCCTGTCACGCGGGAGACCGGGGTTCGATTCCCCGCCGGGGAGGCCTTTTGCTTCTGCACTGCGGTGGCAAATGCAAGGCAGATGCACCGCCAAAGGCAAAGGCTGACCAAACGCTAGCTCAGCATGCACTAGGGGACACAGGGCGTTCAGTTAAATTAGCTTTCTAGTATATATCACTAACGTACCTGTAAATAGAAAACGAAAGAGGTAAAGGTTAATGGGCAAAGTAAAGCACAATGATAATGAGTAAATGACCGTATTACCTACATTCACATATACAAAAAACTGAACCAGTTAGGGAGGGGGGGGGGGGGAGGAGTACAGTAGGTTTGTCACCCTATTTATCTTGGTTTGCATACGTGATGGTGATAATGTCCGAAATCATAGGAAGCTCTAGGGCAGTCAGGTTTTCATCATGAAGACCTTTGCTAAAAAGGAGGAACGAAAAGTAGATTGGGGCGCCTCGTGCAGCGAGGGAGATGGGCACGCATTTCTTTAGGCATCGGTAGCGAGTGAACAGGGAGTCTCATGCAGCTGATAACAGTAGGCATAAAGGAAGGGAGAACTTCTGTCTCAGTCAGTTGACATCAGAATACCACGATATTATCACACTTTCTAGGAGGAATTCATTACATAATGAAGTAAGCCTTTCACTATGTATGAATGTATATATCACTTTCTAGAAAGGATATCGAGAAAGTCCGATGGAATTCTTTACATAATGAAGTAACTCTTTCACTCTGTATAATAGGCCATAGACACTTCTGTGCATGATGAGTGGAATAGTTCACGTGAACAGTGAACCAGGAACTACTTTGCTTCCTTTCTGAAGTTATTCTTTAAACAGTCTCCTCCTCTGATCGCCATCAGGCTAGCAAGGTCACGCCTGGAGGCTGGAGAGTAAAAGCAGTCGAGATCCCATGTAATTATTTAATTATATTGATTAGATGAGTCAGCTCCTTTTTGAAATATTTAAGAAGAAAGTTATAAACTGGAAACAAGTGAATCTTGCCATCACATATATCAGGGAACAACAACAAACGTCATTAACACCTACAATAAGGGAAAAGATGAGAATAAGGAAAATAAGAAAAAGGAAGAGATATCCCTTTATAATATACACAATATTCATAGCATTCACATCACTTAATCCTCGGTAGTAAACACATATATTTATATATGCATATATCATATATATATATATATATATATATATATATATATTATATATATACATATATATATTACATACATATTATGTATTACATATTATAATATATACATATATATCTATATATATATATTATATATGTGTATACACACATATATTACATATATATTATATCTAAACTATAAATGCATTATGTATGTATCATATATGTATATATATGCAGCTATATAGATTGATAGGTAGGTAGATGGAATGAAAGATGTAATATATATATGTATATATATATATATATATTATATATATATATATATATATATATATATATATATATATATATATATATAATAATATATATTAAATTCCTCATGCGCGCTCGGCGTACTGGCACACACGCATATATACATGCATATATATATGTATGTGTATATATATATTATATATATATATATATATATATATAGAGAGAGAGAGAGAGAGAGAGAGAGAGAGAGAGAGAGAGATGTATATTTGCGTGATTTACTTTCTGAATATATGTATCCATATATACATGAATACTCACATGTTACGTCTGTCTGTTACTCTACTTATCTTTATGTTCATATATATCTGAAAAAAAATATCACCGTTGTTTTATATAAAACAAGAAATGGAATACGTTATTTTCAGGAAGCGGAAGCAATTAGCTGAAAGTGAACTGAAATTACTTACCGATTCCTCGGTAGTATAGTGGTTAGTATCCCCGCCTGTCACGCGGGAGACCGGGGTTCGATTCCCCGCCGGGGAGGCCTTTTGCTTCTGCACTGCGGTGGCAAATGCAAGGCAGATGCACCGCCAAAGGCAAAGGCTGACCAAACGCTAGTTCAGCATGCACTAGGGGACACAGGGCTTTCAGCTAAATTAGCTTTGTAGTCTACATCACTAACGTACCTGTAAATAGGAAACGAAAGAGGTAAAGGTTAATGGGCAAGGTAAAGCAAAAAGATAAAGGGTAAATGACCCCATGACCTATATTCACATGTACAAAAAGCTGAAACAGTTGGGGGGAGTAGGGGGGGGGGGGTTAAAGGACGGTAGCTTTGCCACCCTATGTATCTTGGTTTGAATACGTGATGGTGATAATCATAGGAAGCTGAAGGGCAGTCAGGTTTCCATCATGAAGACCTTTGCCAAAAAGAAGAAAAGAAAAGTAGATTGGGGCATCTCGTGCAGCGAGGGAGATGGGCACGCATTTCTTTAGGCATGGGTAGCGAGTGAACAGGGAGTCTCATGCAGCTGACAACAGTAGGCATAAAGGAAGGGAGAACCTCTGTCTCAGCCAGTTGACATAAGAATACCACGATATTATCACACTTTCTAGGAGGAATTCTTTACATAATGAAGTAAGCCTTTCACTATGTATGGATGTATATATCACTTTCTAGAAAGGATATCGAGAAAGTCCGATTGAATTCTTTACATAATGAAGTAGCTCCTTCACTCTGTATAATAGGCCATAGACATTGTTCTTCATGATGAGTGGAACAGTTCACGTGAACAGTGAACCAGGAACTATTTTGCTTCCTGTCTGAAGTTATTCTTTAAACAGGCTCCTCTGATCGCCACCAAGCTAGCAAGGTCACATGTAGAGGCTGGAGAGTAAAAGCAGTCGAGATCCCATGTAATTATTTGATTATATTGATTAGATAAGTCAGCTCCTTTTTGAAATCTTTAAGAAGAAAGTTATAAACAGGAAACAAGTGAAACTAGCCATCACATATATCAGGGAACAGCAACAAACTGATTTAGGAGTATGATGGAAACGTCATTAACACCTACAAGAAGGGAAAAGATGAGAATAAGGAAAATAAGAAAAAGGAAGGGATATCCCTTCATAATAAACACAATATTCATAGCATTCACGTCACTTAATCCTCGGTAGTAAACACATATATTTACATATTATACATTTATCATATATATATACATATATATATATATATATATATATAATATATATTATATATATATATTACACAGATATATGTGTATACATATTAGAAATATACATATATATATATATGCATCTATATATATATATATATATTTATTATTATATGTGTATTACACACATATATTTACATATATAATCATATCTAAACTATAAAATGCATATATATATATCATATATATATATATATATATATATATATAATATATATATATATATATATATATAGTTAGATAGATTGATAGGTAGGTAGATGGAATGAAAAATGTAAATATATAATATATATATATATATATATATATATATTATATATTAAATTACTCATGCGCGCACTTCGGACTGGCACACACGCATATATACATGCATATATATGTATGTATTTGCGTGATTTACTTTCTGAATATATGTATCTATATATACATGAATATACGCATATTTTACGTCTCAGTTACTCTACCTATTTTTATATTCATATACATATGAAAAAAATATCACCGTTGTTTTATACAAAACAAGAAATGGAATACGTTATTTTCAGGAAGCGGAAGCACTTAGCTGAAAGTGAACTGAAAGTACTTACCGATTCCTCGGTAGTATAGTGGTTAGTATCCCCGCCTGTCACGCGGGAGACCGGGGTTCGATTCCCCGCCGGGGAGGCCTTTTGCTTCTGCACTGCGGTGGCAAATGCAAGGCAGATGCACCGCCACAGGCAAAGGCTGACCAACCGCTAGCTCAACATGCACTAGGGGACACAGGACGTTCAGTTGAATTAGCTTTGTAGGCTATATCACTAACGTACCTGTAAATAGGAAACGAAAGAGGTAAAGGTTAATGGGCAAGGTAAAGCAAAAAGATAATGAGTAAATGACCCCAATACCTACATTCACATGTACAAAAAGCTGAAACAGTTGGGGGAGGGGGGGGGAGGCTAAAGGACGGTAGCTTTGCCACCCTACGTATCTTGGTTTGCATACGTGATGGGGATAATCATAGGAAGCTGAAGGGCAGTCAGGTTTTCATCATGAAGACCTTTGCCAAAAAGGAGGAAAGAAATGTGGATTGGGGCGTCATGTGCAGCGAGGGAGATGGGCACGCATTTCTTTAGGCATGGGTAGCGAGTGAACAGGGAGTCTCATGCAGCTGATAACAGTAGGCATAAAGGAAGGGAGAACCTCTGTCTCAGCCAGTTGACATAAGAATACCACGATATTATTACACTTTCTAGGAGTAATTCTTTACATAATGAAGTAAGCCTTTCACTATGTATGGATGTATATATCACTTTCTAGAAAGGATATCGAGAAAGTCCGATGGAATTCTTTACATAATGAAGTAGCTCCTTCACTCTGTATAATAGGCCATAGACATTGTTCTTCATGATGAGTGGAACAGTTCACGTGAACAGTGAACTAGGAACTACTTTGCTTCCTTTCTGAAGTTATTCTTTAAACAGTCTCCTCCTCTGATCGCCATCAGGCTAGCAAGGTCACGCCTGGAGGCTGGAGAGTAAAAGCAGTCGAGATCCCATGTAATTATTTAATTATATTGATTAGATGAGTCAGCTCCTTTTTTAAATATTTAAGAAGAAAGTTATAAACAGGAAACAAGTGAAAGTTGCCATCACATATATCAGGGAACAGCAGCAAACGTCATTAACACCTGCAAGAAGGGAAAAGATGAGAATAAAAAAAATAAGAAAAAGGAAGAGATATCCCTTTAAAATGAACACAATATTCATAGCATTCACGTCACTTAATCCTCGGTAGTAAACATGTATTTACATATTATACATATATCATATATATATTACATACATATATATTTATACATATTACATATAAATATATATATATATATATATATAATATATATATATATATATATATATATATATGCATCTATATGTATGTATATATATTATATATGTGTATACACACATATATATTACATATATATTATATCTAAACTATAAATGCATTATATATGTATCATCTATGTATATATGTAGCTAAATAGATTGATAGGTGGGTAGATGGAATGATATATATATATATATATATATATATATATATATATATATATATATATATATATATATATATATATATATTACTCATGCGCGCACGGGCGGACTGGCACACACGCATATATACATGCATATATATGTATGTATACATATATATATTGTGTGATTTATTTTCTGAATATATGTATCTATATATACATTAATATACACATATGTTACGTCTCAGTTACTCTACCAATCTTTATGTTCATATATATATGAAAAAAATATCACCGTTGTTTTATATAAAACAAGAAATAGAAAACGTTATTTTCAGGAATCGGAAGCACTTAGCTGAAAGTGAACTGAAATTACTTACCGATTCCTCGGTAGTATAGTGGTTAGTATCCCCGCCTGTCACGCGGGAGACCGGGGTTCGATTCCCCGCCGGGGAGGCCTTTTGCTTCTGCACTGCGGTGGCAAGTGCAAGGCAGATGCACCGCCAAAGGAAAAGGCTGACCAATTGCTAGCTCAGCATGCACTAGGGGACACAGGGCTTTCAGCTAAATTAGCTATGTAGTCTACATCACTAACGTACCTGTAAATAGGAAACGAAAGAGGTAAAGGTTAAAGGTAAATGACATGAGTAGGAGAGAACAGTTTACCGTAACGCGATGTGATGATCATAGGAACAGTCATTTTGCTTTCCTTTCTTGAAGTTATTCTTTAAACAGTCTCTCCCGACCGCCATCAGGCTAGCAAGGTCACATCTGGAGGCTGGAGAGTAAAAAAGCAGTCGAATCCCATGTAATTATTTAATTATATTGATTAGATGATTCAGCTCCTTTTTGAAATATTTAAGAAGAAAGTTATAAACAGGAAACAAGTGAAACTTACCATCACATATATCATGGAACAGCAACAAACTGATTTAAGAGTATGATGGAAACGTCATTAACACCTACAAGAAGGGAAAAGATGAGAATAAGGAAAATAAGAAAAAGGAAGAGATATCCCTTTAAAATAAATACAATATTCATAGCATTCACGTCACTTAATCCTCGGTAGTAAACATATATTTACATATTATACATATATCATATATATATCACATACAGATATATGTATACATATTAGAAAATATATATATATATATATATATATATATATATATATATATATATGCATCTATATATATATGTATAGATATCAAATATGTGTATACACACGTATATATTACATATATATTATATCTAAACTATAAATGCTTATACATGTATCATCTATGTATATATGTAGCTAAATAGATTGATAGGTGGGTAGATGGAATGAAAAATGTAATATATATATATATATATATATATATATATATATATATATATTATATATATTATATATATATATAGTAAATTCCTCATGCGCGCATGGGCGGACTGGCACACACGCATATATACATGCATATATATGTATGTATACATATCTGCATATTTGCGTGATTTACTTTCTGAATATATGTATCTATATATATACATTAATATACACATATGTTACGTCTCAGTTACTCTACCTATCTTTATGTTCATATAT
>NW_020872850.1:420204-422704 GCF_003789085.1 Penaeus vannamei
GATGAGGATAGGGTACATTAAGTGCGAGTCTCTACGTAGAATTTATGACTAATATAAATGCACGTAATTATTGATATTCCCTTTTAAAAATCTCATTATTCACAGCACTTACCGTCACTAAATCCTCGGTAGTAAACTCACACACACATATATACATATGTATATATGATATATACACTTATATATGTATGTAAATATGAATGAATATATATATTTATATACATATATATACACAAGTGTGTGTCACATATATATATTATATATGTATATATGTAGATAGATAGGTGGACTGACAGATGTAATAATCTATATGTGTATATATATGTATGTATGTATAGTAAATCACTATACATACGGGCGGACACACACATGTATATATATATATATATATATATATATATATATATATATATATATATATATATATATATATGGGCTGTATGTATATATATATATGTATGTATACATGCATATATATACATATATATATATATATAAATATGTATATATATACATCTATTTATACATGATTTACTGTCAGTGGGTGTATATGTATATATACATACATCATAAATATATATTACATCTGCCAGTTCCGATATATTCTGCAAAACACACACACACACACACAGAATAATGTTTTTAGAAAGCGGAAGCAAGAGGTCTAACCATAAGCATAGTGTTACCTGAAAGTGACCTGACATCACTTACCGATTCCTCGGTAGTATAGTGGTTAGTATCCCCGCCTGTCACGCGGGAGACCGGGGTTCGATTCCCCGCCGGGGAGGCCTTTTGCTTCTGCACTGCGGTGGCAAATGCAAGGCAGATGCACCGCCAAAGGCAAAGGCTGACCAAGCGCTAGCTCAGCATGCACTAGGGGACACAGGGCGTTCAGTTACATTAGCTTTGAAGTGTATATCGCTAATGTACATGTAAATAGGAAACGAAAGAGGTATAGGTTAATGGTCAAGATACATGTAAAGAGATAATGGGTAAATGACCCAAATTACTTTCACATGTACAAAGAAATGAAACCGCTGGGGGAGGGGGGGGGAGGTCAAAAGGACGGTAGCTTAGCCACCCTTTGTATCTTGGTTTGCATTCGTGATGGTGATGATGTCCGAAATCATACGAAGCACAGGGTTTTCATCATGAAGAAGACGAAGAAGAAGAAGAAGAAGAAGAAAAACATGGAGTAGATAGGGGCGTCCCATGCAGCAAGGAAGGTGGATAGGTACTTCTTCAGGCATCAGTAGCAGATAAACAAGAAGTCTCGTGCAGCTGATAGAAGGCATAAAGGAAGGGAGAACCTGTGCCTCAGCCAGGTGACAGAAAAAAACTACCACGAGATATTACACTTTCTAGGAGGATCTCGAGAGAATCTGAAGGAATTCTTTACATAAGGAAGTAGGTCCATCACTCTGTATATTAGGCGATAGACACTTTTGGTCATAAGTGGAACAGTGAACCAGGGACTACTTTGCTAAAACCACCGGGACTCTATAGTGTTTTTATTTAAATATGCTCTTCTTTTGACCGCCACCATGCTAATAAAAAGGCTCAGATGAGTCAGTTTTCTTATCTTAAAGAAGCCGGGTTATAAACAAGACCTAGGTTTTGCAGCTATGAGTGAACAGCAACAAAATGACTTGTTTTTAATTAGATGGGAAGAAGTCAGTGGCAGTAACGAGAAAGAAGATATAGGAATAAGGAAAATAATAAAAGGGAAAAGATGGAGATAGGGTCCACTTAGTGCGAGTCTCTATGCACGAAATTACTGATATTCTCTCATAAAATATTCACAGCCCTTACCATTACTAAGTCCTCGGTAGTAAACACACATATATGTATGTGCATATATATATATATATATATATATACATATATATATATATATATATATATATATATATATATATATATATATATATGTATATATATGTGCACATATGTGTGCCACAGACACACACATATATCATATATACATTATATGAATTATATATGTAGATAGATAGGTAAGTAGATGGAATGGCGGATATGATAATATATATGTATATATATGCATGTATGTAAAGTAAATCACTCATGCACGCACATACACATGTGTATATATGTTTATATATGAATATGTAAGGGATTTACTTTCTGTGTGAATATAAGTATATATGTATATGTCTATATATATGCGTGATTTACTGCCATTGTTTATATATATGTACATATACATACATACATATATACATATGACTGCCAGTTCATCTGCCAGTCTTTATGTCCATATGTAAATGGAAAAATATCACCGATATATTCTAAAAAAAAAAAAAAAAAAAAAAAATGGAATACGGATGTCAAGCAAACCACAAGTATAGTATTACTTGAAAATGAACTGATATTACTTACCGATTCCTCGGTAGTATAGTGGTTAGTATCCCCGCCTGTCACGCGGGAGACCGGGGTTCGATTCCCCGCCGGGGAGGCCTTTTGCTTCTGCACTGCGGTG
>NW_020872850.1:427704-432704 GCF_003789085.1 Penaeus vannamei
GTAGTGTCTTTGTACTGGAAATAATAATAATAAAAAAATCTACTGCATATCTTCCAGTGTTGATTTCGACAAAATGTTACAAAGGCAATATAAAAGTTGCCATTCTTAATTAGATCCGTGTCATAATTTTCATGTTTTAAAAAGCGTACGATTGAAATTGAAAAAAAATGGGTGACCCCTTAGGCTAATATTCATAAACTACTTAAACGAATAGATATGTTATCCTATGAACCTCATTTCACCTGTAGCATGGGCAGAAATATTCGGGAAACAAACGTTATCATACGCCACAAACAAACAAAAAAACACTCCTCAGAATTACCTGTGACCCCCCCCACCAGTACTTATACAAGAGGGACAGGATTTGTTTGAGATGTTCTTTACATTACATTAGAGATTGCTAAGACGGTAGCAATGTTATGTAATAAGGCTCCCCGTGTGAGGAAAATGCCTCCCCGGCGGGGAATCGAACCCCGGTCTCCCGCGTGACAGGCGGGGATACTAACCACTATACTACCGAGGAATTGGCCATAGTGAGAAGACAGGAAAAGATAATTAACAATCCAAAGAAGCTTATCATCTTTAATATAATGACTCCTTGGGTCCATCTTAAGCTGCGTCTTGGGGTTGGCTCTTCCAAAGGTTTCCCATCAACCATTACAACGGTCCCAGTAATTTTTCTTTCGTAAATGCAACTGTAATTAACTGTCGTATATGCACAAGAAATTATGGCCATCATCGATTACCAATTTGGATTTCAGTCATTGGAATGGAATAAAACCTTGCATCAGATATCCAAAGTTCTGCAGAGGTCGTATGTATGCCAGTTGTGCATATTTTATTTCATTTTCATTAGTGACAGCCTATTTTTCATTGTATTAGATAAAAATCTGCAATTAAAAACGGGTTAGTGCCAGATAAACCATATTGAAATAGAGTGGAGTGTCCCTGGTGGGAGTAAGGATCCTCTCAGAGACATGATAGGCAATATTCCCCATCCCACTCGTATATTTTGCTGGCGCTAGTCCCTGTACCATATACAAAACAATAAAATATTTTTAGTAACGGTTAATGAGCTAACCGGCTCTATAGGCACGTCTTTACATGTTCTCATCAATACGTGAAGCTTACATAACACATTAACAAAAATGATGTTTACATATCAATTCATCATCGTCTATATTATTCTCACCGTTCGCATGCAGTCCTTTAACTGTTTTTTTTTTTTTTTTATGCTGAATATATTAACCTGATGTTTTATGATCATGGCATTCTATGAAAAAAATACAAGAGGTTGATCACAGACTCATTGCTAAGTGTTACAAAATGCCAAAAGATCCTCCGCCGAATAGAAAATACATGTTACGGACACTTTATATCTATAGTCGCTGTGAACTTATGATGCAATAGATTTATATGCAAAGGATACAAACTGGTTTATTTATCAGTGGCATGATCTACTCAAAACAATGTTGCTACTGGAAAAATGTCACCACAAAAGATAGGATTATCTACAAGCGATTTAAAAGCCAGATAACAACAGGAGAGGCAACTTGTATGCGTATTTTTATCATTCAAATATGTAATATTAAGTAACCTATCATTCTTTTCTCTATATGGAAATTATTACATAACTTTCCGAGGCTGTTTGTATGGGCATTAACTTAGATAAATCCTACTAAAGAAAGGATACTCTCTCTCTCTCCCCCCCTCTCTCTCTCCCTTTTTTTATTTTTTCTCTGTCTTTCTTTCTTGGTTTCTTTTTTTCTTTTTTTTCTTTTTATTTCTCTCTCTCTTTTTCTGTCTGTCTGTCTCTGTCTGTCTGTCTGTCTCTCTCTCTCTCTCTCATTGCCTTCAATCAGTGTTAGCAACATACGTGATTATATGTCCTGTTCTTCACTAACGAAAGGAACCATTGACCCCAACATTCCTCAACAGCTTAGGTTAGGTCTAAGCCAAACTGTAGTATATAAGCCATAGTGTTAGTATATAACTAATGTAGTATATAAGCCATAGTATGTGACATCGTGCAGAGGAGTACGATCTGTTTCAAAAACAGTTTATCATCCTACCTTGTTGGACTTGGTAGTAGGTATTTCGTATGTAATGCAATAACTACTTTCCCTTCACATGTGAGAAACTACTCAAATGTGCTATATGATAAAATCTCAACACCTATCAGACCACTTACAAACGCCAATTCCTCGGTAGTATAGTGGTTAGTATCCCCGCCTGTCACGCGGGAGACCGGGGTTCGATTCCCCGCCGGGGAGGCCTTTTCTCCACAATCATTTGCAATAGCCAATGTGACAACCAATCCAATCGCTTCCCTATGGCATGACTGAGTTAAGAAAAACAATACATTGTCTTTGAGGTCTATATATGACACCTGTTACAGGGCACCCTTTTCCAGAATTCGAAAGTGAGTTTGGACGGTTTTCTTCAATACTGAGTGTAAGTAATCTGTGGACAGAGAACTGATAAACATATAAGTAAATAGATATTCTGCTTTTTGATCTATCACTAACATGTCAAATCCTTGGTTTTGCTTTTTCAGATTCTACCTAGACTTAAATTGAGGAAATTATTAAGGATTTTTTCTTAATATTATTTTCCATACGTACTTGAATTTCATGTACACTGACCATATTGTGTTATATTATTATTTTGGCCATTGAATATAACGATGCATTTCAGTGATAACGTATAATAATAGACATTGTTGTATATGGATTTTTTTCTTTCTTACACTATATATTTACTGGGAGTGTCTTTCATATGAAATGTCCTAATAAAAGTGCATAATTAATTTGACATAACCATTGTTGTTTACATGGTTATATGATCCAAGGATTACGTATTCCTTTATATAGGAAAACATTCTTTAAAAGCCACGTATGTTACTCCATTACTAATTAATGAAGGAAAAGTTCAAATCATATACTTACTGTAGATATTCTTTTAACAGAAAGCTATTACATTTAAGAAAAAAAAAAATGTTTTCAAAATCAAAATCTCGAAAATTTACCCGCTAAGGTCGTGGTATCTCTTTCCCAGTGGAAAAAAATTCTCCGGCGTTCCACTAGATGGCTCTGGGGCATCAAACTCGAGAAACAATGATTCAAAACTACTTGACTGTCTTTGTGACTCAGCATTCAAATTTTCTGATGCTCTGTTGACCGTTTGGTTTGAAAGCTATTGAAATAACCGCCATCGTCAGCTGTACTGTTGATGGTGGTGCCCAGTCTCCGAATAGTCGTTAAATCACGTGATACCTTAACTAACAGAATTTGATAATGGAGTGTGGAATAATTGCCCGATGCTGTTAAATTCTGACGGCTGACTGTGCGCTGTTTGTAGATATTTACGTTTGTTAACTTTAGCTATCATTTGCGTCACCTCACCTGATCCTTCTTCGCCTTGAATCCATGTAGTCTTAATCGTGGGTGCAAGGCAGATCTAATCACGGTAGATGTTCCTAAACCATATTTTAATACCAGAAGTACATGCAATCTCTAGGAGAAGACATATCAGTAAGGGTTCGTTTTTGTGCCGTTTACTGTATATGTTCACTGTGAGGCCAATTTATAAACGCTTCAAGGGTGATCAGTTAATTATTAACGAATAATTAACGAATTCAAAAAGTAATGACATTACCAAATCAATTACTCATAAAAGATGTAACCGCACTGCCACATCGTTACAAGGATGGCGTTACGTTTAACACCTTTACTCCCACCTGGTAGGTAACATAGCCAAGGTATGATTTCTTCAGACATTTCAAACTAAACTGACTGATTTTCTTTGGGATACATAACCTCTTGAGAATGTTCGCTGTAAAAAATAAAATACAGAGAGAACAGTTGCGTTATGTTTGCATTACCATTTATTCATAGATGTTCTACACTGACATCACTCCTTAAAGGGCAGCATTTCTAACAATCTTTTAATATTTTTTAAGATGAACGTGTAGATCACGTCTAGACCATTAAACACAGCAAAATACCTCCCCGGCGGGGAATCGAACCCCGGTCTCCCGCGTGACAGGCGGGGATACTAACCACTATACTACCGAGGAATTGGTATTTGGAAAGGTTCGACTTCTGAATTTATTATGGTAAATTTCTCCTCCTTTTTCACGCCTGTTTATGTTACCAAATTTAATGCGCTAATGACATAATTAGGTATGATACAAAATTAATATTTGCTTTATATTTCATAACCATTCAAGATTTACCTCTCAATCAAGAATATTCGTTATACAGTCATATATATACCCAGAAATTAATATCAATATTTATTAGTTTAGACATGCAAAGCTACCTGTTAGATATATTGATGTATATTTATCAGAGATACACAGATATGTATTTATTTCTGTGTATATGCATGGCCATATATATGAATATTCCTTGGGTCGGGCCTCGCACAGTTTTAACGAACCGAGTGTCTATTTCTTAACATAATGTTAGTTCCATAGTATCAACCTGGTGTGACGGGTGCGGAGTAACATACAGTAGATCTGCGCATAGCCTCCTGTAAGACGAGGATGTGAAGCTTTTACTAAGACTATTTTGCGAAAGCCTGAGGTCCGTCAGGCACGGTAAAACAATATAACGAAATATTTGCCCGGGGTGTACCCTACACCCCCCCCCCCCAAAGCAAGAGAGAGAGAGAGGGGGAGAGAGAGAGAGAGAGAGAGAGAGGAGAGAGAGAGAGAGAGAGAGAGAGAGAGAGAGAGAGAGAGAGAGAGAGAGAGAGAGAGAGAGAGAGAGACAGACAGAGACAGAAACAGAGAGACAGAGACACAGAGAGAAAGAAACTCCAATAACTTAAATACATGTAACAACCAATCTCATATCTGGGTTCTATCTTGCCATACCAAAAGAGGTACCGAGCAGTTTCCCAGTAGTCGTTAAATCACGTGATACCTTGACCAACGGAACCTGATAGAGGAATATGGAGTAATTACCCGAACCCTGTCATGCCAAATGCTACAC
>NW_020872850.1:435204-437704 GCF_003789085.1 Penaeus vannamei
ACTACATCGTGGTTATTTATGACAGAATCAAACAGCATTTTTTTTAACCTAAAGATGATATAGATATGAATTGTATTTATTAGTATTATTATTGCAATTATCATTTTTATTATCTTTACTAATTTTTTTCTACTACTTATACTTTTGCTATTACTACAACTACTACTACTACTACAATTACAACTGCTTTTACTGCTACTTCTACAACTACAACTACATCGACAACCACATCCACGACTGCAACTATTACTACTACTGCGATTGCAACTGCATCTACAACCACAACCGCGACAGTTACTGGTACTACAATTACAATTACAACTACTACTATTACTACTACTATTACTACTACTACTACTATTGCTTCTACTACTACTATTACTATTACTACTACTATTACTATTACTACTACTATTACTATTACTACTACTATTGCTACTACTACTACTACTACTACTATTACTACATCACTATCATTATTGTTACTCTCCTTTTTCTGCGTTTCATCTGTTGTTTGCAGTCATTGCTTCTGCCAAATACCCTGTCTGAGCCCTTTGCCAAAATATCTTGAGTTGACCGCGTGCATTCTGCTCCCGTGCCAAAATCTCGGCATAGTGGAAAACAAATTAAACAGAGGCTACATTCTCTTATTTGAGAGATAATAAGGTAGTAAAATACAACTTTGTAATCGATGTTAGAATTTAAATCATTCTACATTCTTCAAGCACTGCGCTCCTTCCAGTTGCTGTTGACAATTAAGGAATTTGATAATTGCAAAGTCCACCTGAAATATGATAAAAGATTGTGATTGATGTTAGTATTATCATTCTACAAATAGTGTTGTATATGCAGCATGCATATATATAACAGTTCTTGACAAATTGATTATAGGTATGACTAGGGCTCTCCAGGTTAAGTACTACTCCATTTAAATATCAGTACTATACCACCACTTAGTTAGACATGTTAGTATACTTTAAAATTGAACAAATGTCTAATCCCAATGCCAATTCCTCGGTAGTATAGTGGTTAGTATCCCCGCCTGTCACGCGGGAGACCGGGGTTCGATTCCCCGCCGGGGAGGCCTTTTGCGTGTCTTTATATTGCAGTGACAGATTCGGACTTGGCGCCATGCAGTTCAAGTGCTGGCTCTAAGAAGGTGACTTGCCGAGGTAGTCAGATACAAATTTAGTTAATAGTATACTTCTCACATATTGATTCAGTCATGGACAAGTTCAAAAGAAAAGGACATAATTCAAGCGATATCAAATATTAAACTAGGTGGAAGACATAGTTTCAAGGATATAAGTTATATGAAAAGTCTGCCACTTGTTTATTCAGCAGACGCCACTGTCAGTATTCTATATCGAATCAAGAAGACATTGCATGCAGACTGTCTATAAACATCAAACTTTAAAAGGCCTTGATTTATTATTATTGCTCTTACATGCCCTGCTTTATCTATTCCGCACGTAACAGCATCACATTAAAAATTCTGCGGTGACAGACGTTTGCTGTCTCACCACAATGTGCTGTGCGGTTGCAGATAAAGCATGACATTCATCAGATTGTGAACGTGTTTATGCAAAGAACTGATAAAGCTAGACAATGCTGAACTAGATTTTTTTTTTTTTTTTTTTTGTATCTGACCACTATGACACATGCTACGATTAGCTATATCCGTCAACATGACAGATACCTCATGTGGCAGGTCACAGAAATATGCATTAGCTATTAGACGGTTATTGCGTGTCACGTGAACCCTGTTGTTAAGGTAGAAGCGTTAAGAATATTCTAGAACTAGTACAGTTTCAAGAAAAAAAAGCATACTCAACCACACGCATTTTATTCACGCGTGTCATGACAACATAATAATGAACCTGATGATATTCTTTCCGACTTGATCAAAGGGAATAACTCATTGCATGTTAATTGTATGCTTGCAATTAATCGTTATATTGTCATAAGCACCTCCGGAATATTTTAATGGAAGACTTATTTTCGTTTTATTAAAATTATATGATTATGTAAAATTACTTTCAAAGACATATCAAAAGATGGTATTTATACCTACATTCATATCACGTCCAAGAAAAAAATCCTTACTAAACATCACCCAGTTTCGTCATGCACATTTGTTATGATCTCTACACCCTGTTCTGGTGTAAAAGAAATCTGTTGATCCGTCAGACTGTTATTCGAGACCAAAACGGAACTCGACCCTCTGTTGCTGTGGCAACCCTTGCACCGCGATACATATTGACCTTTTCAACGGTCAATGTACACGGAAGCAAAATCCACAAGAGCTAAATATGAGGTGATGTATTTCATGTATTTCTGACGAAGATACAATCGAAACTGGTCAAATACATCTCTTGTGTTGTGAAGATATTCATTCTCATTTATACCTTTCTACATTTGATAACATGAATACGGTTCATACAATGTATATATATATATATATATATATATATATATATATATATATATATATATATAT
>NW_020872850.1:452704-455204 GCF_003789085.1 Penaeus vannamei
ACCATAATGAGTGATTAAACGGAATGCACTCTCCTTGCATATATATTAACGTATATCGTATTTTACTGTACCATGTACCAGAATGATGTAACTTGTGATTAACGAACATGACACTGATGTCAATGTCAATCATCTTAATTCAAGTATTTTATAAAAGTTCCGAATTTTGTTCATATTTGTGTGCATACATATATAATGTAAAAAATATCGATTATGAAAAGCATTCACCTTAATGATTTGGCAATGTGACTCAGCCAGCAATATTTTACTTAAGAGTTTTTATGTAAGATGTCCTTTTGCCAAAATTTCTCTTTACTTATTCTTTTCTTTTTTCACATTTGTTTGTTTTTCGCTCTCTATCATCTTTTAATTCAGTATATCCTTTTCATTTCCCTAACCATTAAATCGCCATGTTTTAAACTGACATAAGTTTCTCTCTCTTTCTCTCTTCTCTCTCTCTCTCTCTCTCTCTCTCTCTCTCTCTCTCTCTCTCTCTCTCTCTCTCTCTCTCTCTCTCTCTCTCTCTCTCTCTCTCTTCTCTCTCTCTCTCTCTCTCTCTCTCTCTTCTCTCTTCTCTCTCTCTCTCTCTCTCTTCTCTCTCTCTCTCTCTCTCTCTCTCTCTCTCTCTCTCTCTCTCTCTCTCTCTCTCTCATTCTCCCCCTCCCTCCCTCACACTTCCTTTCTCTCTGTCTCTCCATCCCACCTTCTCTTTATCTCCCTTCCACCTAACGCTTTCCACTACCCCCTTAAAAAAAAAAAAAAAAAAAAAAAAAAAAAAAAAAAAAAAAAAAAATAGAACCGCTTACCCTGAGATGAACGTAGCTACACTGAGGTTGAGGAGGTACCAATAGAGATACTGAGCTCGAGTTCTCGGGCTGTGCAGTATCGTGGCTGCTATGACCGCCACGGAGAAGAAGACACCCCCTGCCAACAGTATCTGCACTGCCATATAACCCGCGACTTGTAATTTATTCCAAAGAACCGTCGATGGAAACCCAGTCACTCTCATCTCTGATATGTTGTAGACGTCGTGGTATTCCTCCTTCGAAGACATTCTGGTGTTGTAGACGTCGTGGTATTCCTCCTTCGAAGACATTCTGGTGTTGTAGACGTCGTGGTATTCCTCCTTCGAAGACATTTTGATGTTTATTTGGTCTTCCTTTCGTTCTTGTCGACGGCGGGTCTGTAGTACAGGGACAAGGTCTATATAAATAGTTATATAGACCTTGTACAGGGATGGGGGGGGGGGGTTAAGGTGGCGAACTCCAGATGTTCTGTAAATGATTTGGTTTATGATTTATTGCTTTTTTTGTGGGTTGTGATAACAATAACATGCAAAAGTTGGAATTGCTTGCATTGCTCAAGGTCAAGTGATGATAAAGATATGAACAATGACTGAAACAATCACAGTGATAATAACAATTACAGTAATAATAACCATGATGATGATGATAATGATAATCATATAGAACGACAGGAATAACAATTTATATCTAATGAGAGAAAACAAAATGCATGATAACAAAAACTGAAACTGATAGTCTAGTCAGTAATAACAATAGTGATTTTAAAGATAACAAAATATTTGCATTGATAATGGTATTGCAAATCAAAGTAATCATAATGATCTTGATAACAATAACTAGAACAATAATAATCAAAAGGTTACAATTGTCATAATATATGATGATAATGCTGTGGCAACACTACCCACATTAAGACAATTATAAAAGTGATAATAAAACCATTAATAATAATAGTAACTGTATCATCATGATAATGATAATGATAATCATAGTAGTAATAATGATAGTACTAACGATAGTAATAATAAAATGAATCAAAATATGATTATAATAATGAAATGAAATAAACGATGATTATAATGATAAAATTAAATAAACTATGATTATAATAATAAAATACAATAACAACGATAACAATACAATGATAATGATATTTTCACCAAAGCAATAGGGTCACTAATGTAATAAAAAAAATCACACTTGAAGAATCACATTAAAATCACCTTTCTCAAATACACTGGTGACGCCTGTGTATCCGTATCTCGCTATGCAAATGAGTCCTTTAAAAAAAATCCTCATTCAAATTGGTTGGCTTAAGACACACTGGTAAAAAATAAAAAAATAAAAAAAATAAAATAAAAAATAAATAAATAAATAATGATAATAATAATAATGATAATAATAATAATAAAAACGTTTTGTTATTCTGTTAACCAACTAACCAACACACTAAAGATGAGGATGAGGATGATGGCGATAACAGAAATACAGAATAACAGCTGCAATAAAATGATAAAAACAATGATAATGATATTGATGATGATAATCTTACTAGTGATGCTAATCAACTCGGAAAAAATAACATCAATAGGACCACAATAATACAACATCTCTGTAAATCATTACATGCAATGATGTAAAATGTTTTCTTCGTATTCATGTTCCATTACATAAGAAGAGAGAAATGAAATTGT
>NW_020872850.1:462704-467704 GCF_003789085.1 Penaeus vannamei
CTGTTATAAGACGAAAGGCTGATCATATCACCGATGTCGTAGTGGCCATGCATGTAAGCATGATGAATGAAAGTATTTCCAAACTTATCTGTGCCCAGAAAGGCTTCATGTCTGAGAAGATACATTAAGGCTGACCTATTATTTCTGCGGGCAGCAAGGTGCAAGGGTAAGAGACCGTAATCCTGGTCAACAATGTCATTAACAGAAACACTAGCTATCGTTACCAACAGGTGAAGGAAGAATGGAAGCCTCCTCTCACAACATGTTTTGAGTGCTTTTCTTTGAATATCAGAAAGCAGAGCATCAGATTTCTTGCCTAATGAGTTTGCTTTTTCTTCCCTCATGCATTGATCATAGTTAGAATACAGATAAGCTATCATTTCAGTCAGTGAAGAATAGTCACACTCATGGTCTCCATCATTATTTTCCATCCGAGACAAACTGACATCATCTTTCACTTCAAGACTTTTCCGTAAAGTCCTACACAACTGGGCGACCCAAGAGCTTTTGTCTATGGGGACTGTGAGGGCAGATATCAACCATCCTAGCACTGTCCTCCAGCGGGAGTGATCCACTTTGTCTTCCTTTTGATGCTCGTATTCGCAAGCAAGCACATGGTGGAAGAGGATCAGCTGCTGTTGTTCGCGTTGATCGTCACCTTCTCGTGCCTTGAGGAAGACCTGGTTCAGAATGTTGTGTTCTTGTGCCAAGGAATCCTGAAGGTATAAAGATGAATTTAAATGTGCAAGAAAGCAGAGTTTCACAGAAAAAAATATATATTGCTGTAAAAGATTTAAATATTTGATAAAAATCTGGTCAGATGCAATGTATCCACTTTCATGTAGAATTTGAATTTTGCTCTCCAGATCGGATCTACACTCACTACGTTTACTACATTATCTCTATACAATCAGTGGGCAAATATTTGTTTATAGGGCAATATGTCAATAAAAGTTGGAATCAGACTGGTCCTCTTTGGTTATTGACCATAAGATTATTGTTTGGAACTGATAGAATTTTGTAATGTAATCGTTTACGAGTATTTTCATCCCTTGTATAAATTATCTTGTAGGAGTAGCACCCCCCCCCCCCCCCAAAAAAAAAGGGATAAAATAAATAGATAAAAAATAAACAAACAATCACTCTCTGTCATCAGTTGCTCAGTTAGACAATAACGTTCTCATTTCTAAATAGAAGGGTAGGTTTGAAAAATAACGACATGGCCCAGTAAAAAGAACCATTCACTGGACACCAAATCCTCCTCTTCAAGTTAAAAGGAGGAATGGCTTCCATATTAATTAAATCATTATACCAAAGATGTACACATAACTTCATCACTGACTTTCAGATATTTGTTGCAAATTACTTACCTCTAAAAGTGATTTCCCAAGTTTGGCGGGGATGGTCTCCAAGGCAGTAGAACCATTTTCTGGTAGAAAAAGATTTGCCCCCATGTGTCTGACGAGGGCCTCTACAGTATTCCACTTCTGAGCCCTAACAGCAACATGCAAGGGTGTAACACTTGAAGTGGACAATGGGATCATAGTGCCACCTCGCTGCCATACCCACCAAGCCGCCATCGTGGCACCTCTCTTACAAGCCTGGCACAACAGGGCATCCAGCATGTCTTGGTCAGCTAAGGGGAGGTCTGGCAGTTTTGCCTTCCAGGGCTGATCGCCTTGCAACAGCACAACTAATTCTTCTATAGATTTCTGCAGGATGTTGTCCAAGACTTCCGATGATACATAGTCTATCTCTGTCTTTAGCTGATTTACAACAGTCTGAAAATATTTTTGTTCCGTAAGAAAGTGAATCTACCAATTGGCTGTTGAAGTATAGTGGCATCGCACTCTCTTGGGCGCCAGGAAAGCTTTCAATGGATGGGTTCTAGTCCTGGCTTATTTATTTTTTTACACAAACTAGGCCTTACTAGAAGTTCTCTGTATTACTTTCAATGTTTAACATAAAGTACCTAGGACTCTTATGATAAGGTTGGAATACACATTACCTCGGTGACGACCACTTTGACCCAGGGTGTGATGCCCTCCGAACTCCAAGCAAGCTGGACCAACGGAACACTGCCGACTGAGGACGTGAGTGAGGTACCAGTGGCCAACAGAAGAGGCAAAAGAGGTGTACAGTTAGTGGTTACGGCAAGGTTGACGGCGCTGACACTGTGACAACAGAGGGGCTCCAGAGGGGCTCCAGACAGCAGAAGTGATATGCAATGCTTTACTGCTTCAAAGACCATCTCCTCCTGTGTGTCTTGCCAGTTGAGAGTTACAGTGATATGTGTTAATAACTTTGTGTTTAGCAGACACTTCTGTCGGGTGCTCTGAAAGGATAATTTTTAATTTGCATTAACCTATGGACACAACAGCCTTTATAAAGCAAAATATGAGAGAAATTGCATTTCAAATTATAAAGTTTTAAAGGAATACAGATATCATAATTACCATATTATCTGGTATTTCGTATTTTGACAAAAAAAAAACTATATCTTGAAGTTCCTCCCACTCTGCGATGGATTTAGCCGTTAGGAAATTGTGTGTGCGGGCTGTGGGTAGTGAGTTTTGTTGAACCAAAAGCTCGATTATCTCAAGATTGTCCTTGTCTGTGGCCAGGTGGAGCAACGTCTTGCCCTGCTCGTCCCGAAGGTTCGGGTCACAGGCGCCGCACTCCAACAAGAGCCTCAGCTTCTCCAGGGGACCACGGGCTACCTTCTCTTGGACTTCCAAAATTCTTCCGTAGAGTTCCTTACTAACGGCCTATAAGATGATATGGAACTGAAAATTAACTTTAAGGATTATAAACCTCAAACTGCATGTAGGCTTATGTTGTAATGACTTGGTTCATGGATGGGGAAGGTTGCTGAACATATGCAAATTTACTTTCACATTTTAGTGATTTCGAAAGATTTGTATTTAATTACGTATTTTTAATGGTTTGGAAAGAATAGGGATGCTGTATATTTAGAGCTTGAGGGCGAGTTTATCCCTAGAGAACTACACCATCTGGTATATCGATTAAGCTTATTGATTATAAGCAATAGAAGAGAATCGTTTTAAATAGAGTGATATATAGAACATGACTTCATTGTTTAGTTAACTAGTGCTTTCCTGACTGTTTTATGAAGGGGGGAGGACCTCGTACTTGGCTGCACCCACCATGTCCTCCTGCTCTGAGCGACGTTGGTTCGAGTTACTAGAAGTCTTGTAGATGCTTCTCACTATATGATGGTGACCACGGAGCTTTGCGTAGTCTTCGGGCGAGAAGCCAGCCCTGTCGCAAGCCTCTGTGTCTGCACGATGCCGTTTCACCAACGTCCACGCCGTGACGATTCGACCAGCGAGGCATGCGCAGTGCAAGACCGAGGCGCCTTGATCCGTCAGAGCCTGAAGATCTGCCCCTGCATTTAACAGTTCGCTCACTACGGCCATTTTCCCACTGAAAGCAGCGCAGTGGAGGGCCGTAATACCATTCTTGCCCGTGGCATTAACGTCGCACGCACCACCTTGGATCATTTTCCTGACCACTTTCACGTCCCCTTTGAGAGAGGCAATTAGGAATTTCATGTCGTCATCCTTACTGTCACATTTGTAATAGTGTGCGACCCAGGAGATGGCGTCTAGGACTCCTATTGCTCCACATTCTTGAGTCTCTGCTTTTTTGCCAGGCTTAGATGCAGCGGAATCAGCGGTGTTTCGCGTGGCTCCGAGGGCTTTTAATATCTTTACGAGGTGAGTGTGAGAGTAGAAATTGGCATAGTCCAGAGGCGTCCAACCTGTCAGGAAGGACACATGTAAATCACAGTCCAACAGTTCTATGACAGAGAAACACAAGTGATTGAGACCGAGAGGAAAAAATCAGCTAAATGCTGGACAGTTATGCACACACACACACACACATACAACACACGCACACACACACACACACACACACACACACACACACACACACACTCACACACGCACACACACACACACACACACACACACACACACACACACACACACACACACACACACACACACACACACACACACACACTCACACACACACACACAAAATATATATATATAACAAATAGATTAAAATGTCACCTTGATTGTTCTGTGAGTTTATATCTGCTTCTTTGGCCAACATGTCCACGATTTCTACGCGTCCAAGCATACAAGCCATATGGAGTGGAGTCCAGCCTGAAATGAAATGCAAAAAGAGAATAGGCAATTATATATTCTAAAAAATACTGTTTTATCTAGATTGTGTTACTGTTTTTAGGAATCGTAACCATATTTCAATGTATTTGTATATCTATCTATCTGTCTATGTATCAATACATATGTTAATTTATTTATCTATCTACCTTTCTATCTATCTATCTATAAATGAAATATAAATAAATGAGTAAATGAATTATATATATATGAATGTATATATGTGTGTGTGTGTGTGTGTGTGTGTGTGTGTGTGTGTGTGTGTGTGTGTGTGTGTGTGTGTGTGTGTGTGTGTGTGTGTGTGTGTGTGTGTGTGTGTGTGTGTGTGTTACCGCAATTAAAATCCGAAAACGACATACCTTCTCTGTTCCTAATGTCAACATCAGCTCCATACCGCGTCAAAATCTCGGTAGCTCTCGCATGCCCTTTCCACGCTGCCAGATGAAGCGGAGACCAACCTGTCGATGACATGTTTATCTATTTGATCCATTTCCATGAAGAGGTGCGTATTTAGGTAAAGGAATAGACGATCTACTTTCAATTCATTGCCATTCAATAAAGGGTTTTAAAACTTCTATTAACTCTTGCAGGTTGATAAAAATCAGGTGAAAGCTTCTAGGGTAGATGTGAATTATCTATCTATCTACCTACCTATTTATCTATCTATCTATCTAGCTATATATATATTTTTTTCTTTCTTTCTATCTTATTTTTTTCTTTCTTTCTTTCTTTCCTTTCTTTTTTCTTTCTTTTCTTTTCTTTAATAAGACTGAAAGATCCCCC
>NW_020872850.1:500413-507913 GCF_003789085.1 Penaeus vannamei
TCTCTCTCTCTCTCTCTCTCTCTCTCTCTCTCTCTCTCTCTCTCCCTCTCTCTCTCTCTCTCTCTCTCTCTCTTTCTCTCTATCTCTCTCTCTCTCTCTCTCTCTCTCTCTCTCTCCTCTTTCTGTCACTCTCACTCTCTTTCTCTTCTACTTTCTCTTTGCTCTTTCCTCTTTCTCTTTCGCGCGTTCTATTCTGTCCAACTCTCACTCTCTCTTTCTTCTTTCTCTTTGCTCTTTCTCTTTCTCTTTCTCTTTCTCTTTCCTTCTCTTTCTCTTCTCTCTCTCTCTCTCTCTCTCTCTCTTTCGTGATTTCCCTCCCTCTTTCCTAACTGACGGCAAGAAAGCGAACTTCATTGTACTGAACCAGCCTCATCTCTTTTTATCTCACCCTCCCGCGAGACCCTCTTCTCCTCTGCCCTCTTTCTCTTTTTCCCTCACTTCCCCTTCTCTTCCAACCCCATCTCCCCCCTTCGGTTCTCCCTACCGCCTTCCCCTCTCTTCCTTGTCCCCGTACTCCCTTCCCCTCTCTCTTCCTGTCCCCTCCTCCCCTTCCCTCGCCCCTCCCCCCACCCTCGCCCTGCGGTGTCCCCTCTAACCTCGGCCCCTTTCCCCTTCCTCTCGATCCCTACCTCTAACTCCCTCGGCCCCTCCCCTCTACGGTACTCGCCTCCCCTCTACCACTCGGCCCTCCCTCTCCTCTCGGGTTCCCTCCCTCTACCCTCGGCCCCTCCTCACTGGGGGCCCCCCTCCTCTACTCTCGGCCCCTTCCCCCTCTCTCTCGGCCCCTCCCTCTACCTCGCCCCTCCCCCTCTCTACTTCGGCCCCTCCCCGCCTCAACCTCGGCCCCTCCCCTCTACGCTCGTCCCTCCCCTTCTACCCGGCCCCTCCCCTTCTACCGCCCCTCCCTCTACCTCGGCCCTCCTCCCTCTAACCTTCTTCCCTCTACCTCGGCCCCTCCCCCTCTACCTCGGCCCCTCCCCTCTACTCGGCCCTTCCCCCTACCTCGGCCCTCCCCCTCTCCTCCACCTCCCTCTACCTCGCCCTCCCCTCTACCTCGGCCCTCCCTCCCCTCCCCCTCTACCATCGGCCCCTCCCCCTCTACCTCGATCCCCTCTACTCGGCCCCTCCCCCTTCTATTTTCCCTCCTCTACCTCGCGCCCCTCCCCCTCTACCTCCGGCCCCCCCCCCTCTACCTCGCCCTCCTCTCCCTTCTAACTCTTCGCACCCTGTGCCTCCCTTACTACCTCAGCCCCTCCCCGCCCTACCTCGACCCCTTCCTCTCTCGCTTCCCTGTTCCCTCCCCTCACTCCTCACCCCCTCTACCTCGCCTCCCCTCACCTCCGCGCCCCTCCCCCTTCCCCTTCTTACCTAAGCCCCTCCCCTCCCCTCTACCTCCCCCTCCCCTCTACCTCGCCCCTCCCCCTCTACCTCGACCCCTTCCCCTCCTCTTCCTGTCCCTCCCTCCCCCCCCCTACCCGCCCCTCCCCCATCTACCTCGCCCCCCCCCTCACACCTATCTACCTCGCCCCTCCCTACCCTCCGTGCCTCTACCTCCTGCCCCTCCCCCTCTACCTCGGCCCTCTCCCCCTTATTCTCTATCGCCCTTCCCCTCTTCCTGTCGCCTCCCTTCCCTCTCCTCCTCTACCTCGCCTCTCCCCCCCTTTTACCTCTCGCCCCTCCCCTCTACCTCGGCCCCCCCCTCTACCTCTTACCCCTGTCCCCTCTACTCTCCTCGTCCCTCCCTCCCCTCCCCCTTCTTACCTCGCCCCTCCCCCTCTACCTCGGGCCCCTCCCCTCACCTCGCCTCTCCTCTCCTCTACTCTCTCCGCCCCCCTACCTTCTCCTCTTCTCCCACCTCGCCGGCGCCTCCCCCTTCTACCTCGGCCCGCCCCTCTTACCTTCGGCCCCTCCCCCGTCTACCTCGGCCCCTTCCCTGCGTCTATTGCTGTTCCAACTCCCTCCTTCCCTCCTGTTTACCTCGGCCCCTCCTCCTCGCCTCTACCTCGCCCCTCCCCCGCTGCCCTCGTTTCTGACCTCGGCCTTCCTCTCCCCTCCTTCTACCTCTCCCCCGCCCCCATCCCCTCCCCCATGTCCCTTCCCCTCTTATTGGATAACCTTCCTTCGCTCATTTCTGACCTCCCTTCTCCTCCTCCCTCTGCGCCTTTCCATTAGATTATCTGTTTCTGCATTCCTTTTTTTCTTCTCTCCCTTCCTATCTCCCTTCTTTCTCATTCTTCCTTCGTTCTTCTTCTTCGTTTAACTGCTGTGGTTTACAATATGTTCCTCATTCCCGCATTATTTTTACACTCCTTTCTTTTTCTTTTTCTTTCTTTTGTTCTTTCTTCTCTCGTGCTGTTCTTTATAACTTGCATCAACGATCCGAGCTTAATATTACGTCTATTAACCCAGGTAATCACTCTGAAGTTTACCTAATCTGCAAAATTAAGCACCATCTTGGAAAAGAGATAGAGAGGAGATAAGAGAGATAGAGTATGTACTGCATTAGTCCTGATGAGTGTATGTGTTTGATACGCCACATAACCTACCAAGAGACGGAGACAGATACAGAGACAAGACAGATGATCAGGAGACAGAACACGAGACAGAGACAGAGAGGGGAGGGAGGAAGAGAGATAGAGAGGGAGAAGAGAAGAAGAGATGGAGAGACGAAGAGACGAAGAGAAGAGAGAGGGAGAAGGAAGAAAGAGAAGAGAAGAGGAGATCAGAGGACGGATGTAGTGAGTACAGTGAGTGAGTTACGTATGAGTGAATAGAGAAGAGAGAAGATAGAGAAACAGGAGACAGGAAGGGAGAAGAAAGAGTTTGAGTGTGAATGGAGGTAGCAAGAAGAGACAACTAGACAGACGACAGAACAGAACGAGGGAGAAAAACAATAACCAAGAGAAAAAAATGGGAATAGACAACAATAGAGTAAACATTCTAAGAGAGAGAGAAGGAATCAACGACAGACAACAGACTAGACAGACAGCAGGCAGCAGCAGCAGGCAACAACAGATAGACAAAAACAGAACGAGGAGAAGAACAACAGATAAAAAGAAACAAGGAGAAACCAACACTACAAGGAAAACAAACGGAAAGAGAAAGAAGAGAGAGAGAAAAGAAAGAGATGAGAAGAAGATGATGAATATAGGAAAAAGAGAGGAAAAAAGAAACTGACAGAGAGAGAAAAACAAGAGAACGAGAGAAGAGAACACACAGATAGAAGATATAAAACAAAACGATATGAAGGAGAGCAGATAACAGAAAACAGAAACGAAAGAGAAGATTGACAAGGAAAGCAAAACAGAAGCGATATGTTTCCCCCGCTGAAAAGAGAGAGCGCTGGATGTGAACGAACAAGACAACCCAAGGATGGCGAAGGAACCATATGTGGCTACTCATCTACCCGCGCCCACTCATCTTGATCATTTAAAAAGACCCTCGTCCTAATCAGCCTCACTTTTCACCTGCGACGCCGTTTTTATTCAATAGCGTGCGAATGAGAGATACGGAAGAGAGAAAAAAAGTGTGTGATGTGCGCTTCAGAATTTCACCACTGCTCCCTGGCTGGCAAGGGCTCGGTTTCCCTTCATACATGGCGTGTGTTTATAAGCTGCGGTTGGGTAAAATTAGCCCACCGTGAGAGTTAATAAGTTTCTTGGCGTCTCCTCCTTATCCACCAGAAGTGCAAAACATTTTTTAGCTTTCAATTTCACTCCCAGAATAAGGAAAAGAAAGTAATGAGCTTCGTCGGCGTGGCGGGAGGGAGGGATTGAGAAGAGGACCATCTGTCTGTAATTCACTTGATCGAATATCGCCAGACAGAGCCGAGGGAGGGAATTTTCAGGCCGGAAAAAGAGTGGGAACCGTTGGGGGAGTCGCTATTATGTCCCGGTAACCGAATCATGGTCTTACCAGAGCCTTACGGCATATTAGTTTAGGGACGAACGGCTTGATTTCAGATACAGGAACCGTTGTTTCGGGAATGAATTGCGTTACGCAGGAGGAAGGAATTGGAAGCAGAGAGAAGAGAAAGAAAGAAAAAAAATAACAAACGAAAAAAACAAATAAATCTTAATGCAAACAGAAATAAAACGTATATAAAATAAAATAAAAAAAGAACTTCCCGCTCTCTGTTTCTTTCTCTGTCAATTTCTCTCTCTTCCTCGTCTTTTCTTGTCAAACACCCTGTTTCTAAGAACTTTACTCGTGTTTTTCTCTTTTTTTAAACGAAAAAAAAGCATTCTGGTAACCTTTCTTTTTTTTACAAAACCGAAGAACGTTTTTTAATCTTAATGACACTAAACTTTCTTATGAACGCAGTAGCGTAGCTTGGCAGCTTAAAGAGAAAGTTAAGTCTCCTGAAAAAGAAAAAGTGTTATCTGCCGGACAGTAAATGTGCCTCAAGACTGACATTAGTGTTGGGCATTAGAGCATTCGAGTCTGGAGGAAAAGTAATGAAGTTGGTTGATGTTAAAGAGCATCTATTAGAATCTGGAGGACAACAAGAATATACTATGAAAAAAAGATAATTGTTAAATGTAGGCTTGATTTAAACTTGACAATATTTTCTGCTTGTTCAGTTTCATATATTTCCTGATTCTTGGCGTTCACATCCTTCTCTCTCTTCATCATCCGTGACTATCAGTAAAAAAAAGCAGTAAATGTGCCTCAAGACTGACATTAGTGTTGGGCATTAGAGCATTCGAGTCTGGAGGAAAAGTAATGAATGTTGTTGATGTTACGTGATATTTCTGCTTTGTTCAGTTTCATATATTCCTGCTTCTTGCGTTCACATCCTTCTCTCTCTTCATCATCCGTGACTATCAGTAAAAAAAAAGGCAGTAAATGTGCCTCAAGACTGACATTAGTGTTGGGCATTAGAGCATTCGAGTCTGGAGGAAAAGTAATGAATGTTGTTGATGTTACGTTTATTTTTGCTTAGTTTCAGTTTCATATATTCCTGCTTCTTGCGTTCACATCCTTCTCTCTCTTCATCATCCGTGACTATCAGTAAAAAAAAAGGCAGTAAATGTGCCTCAAGACTGGCATTAGTGTTGGGCATTAGAGCATTCGAGTCTGGAGGAAAAGTAATGAATGTTGTTGATGTTACGTTATATTTTTGCTTAGTTCAGCTTCATATATTCCTGCTTCTTGCGTTCACATCCTTCTCTCTGTTCATCATGCGTGACTATCAGTAAAAAAAAGGCAGTAAATGTGCCTCAAGACTGGCATTAGTGTTGGGCATTAGAGCATTCGAGTCTGGAGGAAAAGTAATGAATATTGTTGATGTTACGTTATATTTTTGCTTAGTTCAGAAGATTATTTCCTTTTTTCTTTCATATATTCCTGCTTCTTGCGTTCACATCCTTCTCTCTCTTCATCATGCGTGACTATCAGTAAAAAAAAAGGCAGTAAATGTGCCTCAAGACTGGCATTAGTGTTGGGCATTAGAGCATTCGAGTCTGGAGGAAAAGTAATGAATGTTGTTGATGTTACGTTATATTTCTGCTTTGTTCAGTTTCATATATTCCTGTTTCTTGCGTTCACATCCTTCTCTCTCTTCATCATCCGTGACTATCAGTAAAAAAAAGGCAGTAAATGTGCCTCAAGACTGACATTAGTGTTGGGCATTAGAGCATTCGAGTCTGGAGGAAAAGTAATGAAATGTTGTTGATGTTACGTATATTTTGCTTTGTTCAGTTTCATATATTCCTGCTTCTTGCGTTCACATCCTTCTCTCTCTTCATCATCCGTGACTATCAGTAAAAAAAAGGCAGTAAATGTGCCTCAAGACTGGCATTAGTGTTGGGCATTAGAGCATTCGAGTCTGGAGGAAAAGTAATGAATGTTGTTGATGTTACGTTATATTTTTGCTTTGTTCAGCTTCATATATTCCTGCTTCTTGCGTTCACATCCTTCTCTCTGTTCATCATGCGTGACTATCAGTAAAAAAAAGGCAGTAAATGTGCCTCAAGACTGGCATTAGTGTTGGGCATTAGAGCATTCGAGTCTGGAGGAAAAGTAATGAATGTTGTTGATGTTACGTTATATTTTTGCTTAGTTCAGAAGATTATTTTTGCTTTGTTCAGTTTCATATATTCCTGCTTCTTGCGTTCACATCCTTCTCTCTGTTCATCATCCGTGACTATCAGTAAAAAAAAGGCAGAGGTATAGCATTCTGTGTGCATACTGATGAAAGGGAGAGAAAAGAATAGTAAGATATATAGCATTAACGTTATATGTTCAATAAAGATGGAAAAGGGGATAGAGATAAAGTTCAATAGCCTGAAAAAGGAAGCAGATAAATGGAAGTAGAAGAGAGGTTCTTAAAGAGGAGAAATAAACAGACAGAATACAAATGTTTTAGTAAATATAGAATGAAGTAGATAGAGAAACAAAAAGAAATGGTCAAGACGGATGAGAGTGACTAATAGATCCTGAAGAATAAAATAGAGACATGGATAAGTCGAGAAATACGAGAGAGGTCCTTAGAGACGCAAAAAAATAGGCAAGTAGAAAAGGGAAAATGATAAAAGGTAAGATATGAAAAAAAGAAAGAATGAGAAGATTAAAAGGCAATTAAAAGCATAATGGAGCGTAAGGAAGAAAAATAGAAGTGCAGACGAAAAAAGGTGATAATAACACATGATGATAAAAAGCAATAGACAGAAAGATAAACATATCTGTCTATCTCTATACAGCATGTATGTATATATATACTTATATATATATATTATATTATATATATATTATATATATATATATATCTATATATATATATATATACATACATATATAATATATATTATATTATATATATATATAATATAATATATGTGTGTGTGTGTGTGTGTGTGTGTGTGTTTGTGTGTGTGTGTGTGTGTGTGTGTGTGTCTGTGTATGTGTGTGTATGAATAATATGAGAAAAATCAGAAAAACGCAAAAATGACTTTTCGCTTGCGTGAGAATATACAAAACGATGAAAACTACGAACCAAAAAAGGAGAACTGCAAAGGCGAATAGAGAATAGAGAATAGAGAGACAGACGAAGAAATGGGAGAGCGTGGGAGAGAGCGCCGCCGAGGGAGAGCTCCAGAGGCCGATCTGCGGGTATCGAGTCAAGATAACAGGATTATCATGGGCGCCCTCCTCCCCCCTCCCTCCCTCCCTCCCTCCTCCTCCTCCTCTCCCTCCCTCCCTCCCTCCCTCCTCCCTCCCTCCCTCCCTCCCTCCTCCCTCCTCCCTCTCCTTCCTTTTTTCATTCCTTTTATCCCCTCTCCCCTCCCTCTATCCTCCCTTGCTTCTTCATGCCTTCTCTTCCCCTCTCGTTCCTCCCTCCCTCTCTCCATTTTTTATTCCTTTTTTTTCCTAATCCCTCTCTTGCTTCTTCCATTCCTTCGCTTTCCTTCTCTCTACCCTCTCTCTCTCTCCATCTATCTTATCTCTCCTTCCCAACCTCGTTTCTTCTCTTTCCCTCCTCCTCTCTACTCTCCTCCT
>NW_020872850.1:515413-520413 GCF_003789085.1 Penaeus vannamei
TGTATTGCGTGGAAGCCGGTGTGGTGGAATGACAATCTGGTGTTTCTATTGGGAAGTTTCATTGTGCTTGATCCGCGTGCGAGAATTTGTCAGTGTGTTACAGATGGGTTTGGTAAGTTAGTAGTTCGTGGTAGGTGAACGTGGTACAGTGGGACGCGGCGCGGTAAGTATGGCGTGTGTGGTTGAGTATTATGGTGGTATATGTATGTGATGAAGTTTCGTTCCGTGTGGCCCGTGAGTGCGATAGTATTGTGTGGTAGTATCCCGCGTTTGGTTGGTGCCGTTCGGTGAGAGCAGCTTTTATTTTGATAATTGTGTTCGTCGGAGTGTTATCATGTGATTTGTCGTGCTGTCTGGTCGTGGGCTGTGTGTAGGTTTTATCATTTGTATATATAGTGTTTTTTTTTGTTTTTTTTTGCATAAAGTTAATTTCCGGAGGCATTTAACTGATGAATTCAATACATTTGTGGCGAAAAAGTAATATGGAACAATTGTTTTTGATTTGAAATGCATTATTATGCAGTCCTGATACCATGATGCCGGTCTGTTTCATAGTATTGTTATTTTACAGCAGAGTGCTTGTGTGAAGAAATATAACAAATTGTTTTGTAAAATATTAAAACGCAGGGATCATTTTAAAGAAAAGATTATGATTTTGTGGGACTTTTTTGATTTTGTGGACTTTTTTTTGTAGACCTTTTTTTTAATGTCTAATGTTCATGTGAATTAGGCAAAAGAGTGTTTATTTATTCATCCAATCATTACAAGCAAAATACAACATATGTGCCATCTGAATTGTCACAGAGATGGTTATTAAAGTACTAATATCAAAATGTTAATAATGAGGATATCTTGAACGCTCGTTACCAAAAACAACACCCCCCCCCCCCAAAAAAAAAAAAAAAAAAAAAAAAAAAAAAAAAAAAAAAAAAACAGTGGCACAATGTAGAATTCCATCAAACGGGACCTATCTACTTTGTAATTTGCATACTATGGAAATTACCATCTGGCGCCGCGAAGATCTCCTCAGCGAGCACACAGGTGGCCAATCCTCCTGCTTCTCTCTCTGAGGTGTCGATGGTTTTTCATCCTTCAAAGAAAAGACATAAAAATAATCTGATAAAAAAAAAGAGAGAGAAAGAAAGAAAAGGCCAGACATAAAAAAAATACAGCTCTTTTTTTCTTTTCTTTTCTTTTCAATGCATCAAAGAATTTTATTCCCCCCCCCCCCCATCAATTTAGTGAAGTCGACATGTTTATTCAAGATATCAATAACTTATTTATATTCAGATTCACGGCGGATGACATTATAAGGGCAGCTGAGTCTAGAGATTGGGGGAGATAGGGACGGAAGAGAGGATTAGAGAGATTAGGAGGAGGAGGAGGGGAGGAAGGCAGAAGAAGGATTGGAGGAATGAGGGAGAGAGGGAAGAAAGAGAGAAATGGAGGAGTCGAAGGGGAGAAAGAAAAAGAGGAAGAGAAAGGGGGAATGGACGAGAGAAAAGGAAGGCAGAAGAAGGAATGGAGGAGAGAAGGAAGAAAGAGAGAAATGGAGGAGACGAAGGGGAGAAAGAAAAAGAGGAAAAGGAAGGGGGAATGGACGAGAGAAAAGGAAGTCAGAAGAAGGAATGGAGGAGAGAAGGGAGAAAGAGAGGATTGGAATTGAGAGAGGGAAAAAGGAGAGAAATGGAGGAGACGAAGGGGAGAAAGAAAAAGAGGAATGGAGAAGAGGAAAAGAAAGGGGGAATGGACGAGAGAAAAGGAAGTCAGAAGAAGGAATGGAGGAGAGAAGGGAGAAAGAGAGGATTGGAATAGAGAGAGGGAAGAAAGAGAGAAATGGAGGAGACGAAGGGGAGAAAGAAAAAGAGGAATGGAGAAGAGGAAGAGAAAGGGGGAATGGACGAGAGAAAAGGAAGTCAGAAGAAGGAATGGAGGAGAGAAGGGAGAAAGAGAGGAATGGAAGAGAGAGGGAAGAAAGAGAGAAATGGAGGAGTCGAAGGGGAGAAAGAAAAAGAGGAAGAGAAAGGGGGAATGGACGAGAGAAAAGGAAGTCAGAAGAAGGAGTGGAGGAGAGAAGGGAGAAAGAGAGGAATGGAAGAGAGAGGGAAGAAAGAGAGAAATGGAGGAGACGAAGGGGAGAAAGAAAAAGAGGAATGGATAAGAGGAAGAGAAAGGGGGAATGGACGAGAGAAAAGGAAGTCAGAAGAAGGAATGGAGGAGAGAAGGGAGAAAGAGAGGAAAGGAAGAGAGAGGGAAGAAAGAGAGAAATGGAGGAGACAAAGGGGAGAAAGAAAAAGAGGAATGGAGAAGAGGAAGAGAAAGGGGGAATGGACGAGAGAAAAGGAAGTCAGAAGAAGGAATGGAGGAGAGAAGGGAGAAAGAGAGGATTGGAATAGAGAGAGGGAAGAAAGAGAGAAATGGAGGAGACGAAGGGGAGAAAGAAAAAGAGGAAGAGAAGAAAGAGAAAAGGGGAATGGACGAGAGAAAAGGAAGTTAGAAGAAGGAATGGAGGAGAAAGAGAGGAATGGAAGAGAGAGGGAAGAAAGAGAGAAATAGAGGAGACGAAGGGGAGAAAGAAAAAGAGGAAAGGGAGAGAAAAGGGGGAATAGACGAGAGAAAAGGAAGTCAAAGAAAGAAATGAAGAAAACGAAAGGAAGAAAGAAAGAGGAATGAAGGAGAATAAAGGGGAAAGGAAGAGAAGAGAAAAGACGAAGTGCAAAAGGTGAGAAGCAGAGGAATGGAGGGAAAGAGAAATCCGAAGAGAATACGAAAAGAGGAGCGTGATAAAGCAGGGAAGATATGAGAGCAGGGATTAGAAGTGGGCGAAGTAGGAGGGGAAGAGGGAACAAGAGCGAAGAGGAGGAGAGGCGATGGAAGGAGGAGGGTCAGGTGCAGCGCGAAAGAAGGAGGAAGAAGGGAAAGCAAAGAAAGGCTCCTTGAGTTTATTAGCCAGACAGCCTTTGGTGTATGTGAGGGCGTGCGTTTGTGTGTATGTGTGTGTGTGGTTTGTGTGTTTGTTGTGTGTGTGCGTTTGTGTGTATGTGTGTGTTTTGTGTTTGTTTGTGTGTGTGCGTGTGTGTGTGTGCGTTTGTGTGTATGTGTGTGTTTTGTGTTTGTGTGTGTGTGTGCGTGCGTGTGTTTGTATGTGTGCATATGTTTGTAGTGTGTGGGTGTTTGCCTATGTGCGTGTGCTTGTGCGTATGTGTTTTTCTTAGTGTGTGTTTGTATGTACGCGTGTGTCTGCGGGTGTGTATGTATGTTTTTGCGTATGTCTGTGTTTATGTGCGTTTTCGTGTGTGCATGTCTGTTTATACGTGTATGCCTGCATGTTTTTTCACGTGTTTATTTGTGTGTTTTATATCTATGTATCTATCTATATTTATCTGCGTATCTGTCTTTCGATTTATCGATCTGTCAGCCCCTTTCTGTCTCTCTAGCACTCTTTCTTTCTGTGTGTGAGTGTGTGTGTGTGTATACATACATATACATATATATATATATATATTATATAATATATATATTATATATATATATATATATATATATATATATATATATATATATATATATATATATATATATATATATGTATATACATATATATGTATGTATGTATGTATGTACGTATCTCTGTATGTATGTATATATATATATATATATATATATATATATAATATATATATATATATATATATATATATATATATATATTATATATGTGTGTGTGTGTTGTGTGTATATAATATATTATATTATATATATATATATATTATATATATATATATTATATATATATATATATATATATATATATATATATATATATATATATATATATATATATATATATATATATATATATATGTATGTATGTATGTATATATATATATATATATAATATAATATATATATATATATATATATATATATATATATATAATATTATATATATATATATATATATATATGTATGTATGTATGTATGTATATATATATATATATATATATATATATATATATATAATATATATATATATATATATATACATATATATATATATATATATATATATATATATATATATATATATATATATATATATATATTATATATATATATAAAGAGAGAGAAAATGAGATAGTAGATGAATAGGCACATAATCAGAGCGACTGATAACCGAACTGAAGTGACGTCATCGACCGACCGCAGCGCCATCCCAGCGGCGCCAGGCAAAGATAAGGGACTTTTTTTCGCGTCGGAAATCGTGGCGGTCGGGAGCTGGTTATGTATTCATGGCCTTCTGCGGCTTTTTTGATGAATGTGTCCGGGAATGGCAGGTGCGGGATTAGGCCGGCCTTGAATGTCATATCCTGGCTGTCATCAGTCATTTGTCACGGCAGTCACTTCGCACCTGTCAGCGCTCACGGGCGGGCGGGCGGCGCATCTGTTGCTCGTCATTTGTTTTCAAGTTTAATTCTTCGTCATTTGCTGTAAAGTCTGCCCGCCGTTTTGCACTCACATCACTCGCTTCACTTCCCTTAAACAGACAAGATATTTTCCTGCTCTTTTCCCTCACCTTAACTCTGCTTTTCTCCCCCACCCCCCCTCCCCTTCATCACACTCTGCTTGCTTCCTGTTCCTCATCATTTCGTCCATGAATCTCCTTCAGCCGGCGAGCGACCGAGCCTCTCCTTCATCCCCGTCAGCGCTGACTCCTTCATCCCCGTCAGCGCTGAAACCTGAAACGATTTCCTCTCACCTGTCAAATCACCACCTGCCTGACACTCGTCTGACGCAACCCCACACCCAGAGATTGTAATTGCTATGTCTGCAACATCATCCATACGCCTGTCACCTTCCCTCAGTTCATAACTTTGTGTATATGGACCGTTGCAACATGCTTCAAGACTTGCAATCTGCTTTTATTGGATGCCTTTCCGCCGAGGTAAGCTTCCTCTTGTCCCCCTCCCGCCTCAACCCCGAGACGCATCACGCAAAG
>NW_020872850.1:535413-540413 GCF_003789085.1 Penaeus vannamei
CTCTTTTGCTCTTCCTCCCTTCCCAATGTCCCTCTCTTTCTCTTTCTTCCTTAGTTCCTCTCCTTACTTCCTCTTCCCTCCTTCCCTCTTCCTTCCTCCTTTCCTTTCCCTCCTCCCTCTCCCTTCCTCTCCTCCCTTCCCTTTCCCTTCCAGTCCCTTTCCCATTAACCTCCCTTTCCCTTCTCCCTCCCTCCCTTTCCCCTCCCAATTTCCCTCTCCCATTACCCTCCCTTTCCTCCTCCCTTACCCCTCCCCTTCCTTCTCCCTCCACCCCTCCCTTTCCTTCCCTCCCTCCCTCCCTCTTTCCTTCCCTCCCTTCCTTTTTCCCTCTCCCCATTACCCCCTCCCCTTTCCTCCTCCCTCATTGCCTCCCCTTTCCTTCCCCATTCCTCCCTCTCCCCATTATCCCCCTTCCCCTTTCCCTCCCTCCTCCCTCCCTCTTCCTTCCCTCTTTCCCTCCCTTCCTTTCCCCTCCCCGCATTACCCCCTTTCCCTTCCCTCCCCTCTTTCCTTTCCCTCCCTTTCCTTCCCTCTCCCATTACCCCTCCCTTTCCTTCCTCCCTCCCTTTCCCCATTACCCCTCCCTCCCTCCCTTTCCTTCCCTCCTTTCCTTTCCCTCTCCCATTCCCTTCCCTTCCCTCCACTCCCTCCCTTCCTTTCCTTCCTTCCCTCCCTCCCTTTCCCTCTCCCCATTACCCCTCCCTTTCCTTCCCTCCTTCCTTTCCCCTCCCCATTCCCCCCCTCCCCCCTTCCCCCTCCCTTTCCCTCCCTCCCCCCTTTCCTTCCCTCCTCCCTTTCCCCACCCCTCCCTTCCCCTCTCCCCATTACCCCCTCCCTTTCCTCCCCTCCCCCCCCCAAACACGTGTAGCCGGCAGCCTCCCCAAGCCTTTAATAACGAAGAAAAAGACCGCGAGGACAGCGTGTGGACGATGACAAAAAGTTCAATGAACATATTTCAATTAATGATCGCATTACACGGAATTAAAGGCGAGTGGCGCGACCGCTGAAGGGGGAGGGGGTGGGGGTGGGGGGCCAGAGAGAGGGGAGCCGCCCCCTAAGCCCCCCCACCCCCCGTCAAGGAGGTGGGCGTGGTCTCCGGGAAGATACGGAGAGGGATGAGAGAAGGAGAAAAGCGAGGAAGACATGAGAGAGGGAAGCAGACAGACAGACGGGCGGACAGAGAGAGACAGAGAGAGTCAGTCAAGCAGATAGACATCTAGACAGACAAACACAAACTGAAAGAAAGACAGACGCAGACAGAAAGACAGGCAGGGAAAATCAGACTGACAGGAGTAGACAGAAAGAACGAGTAGAAAATAAGGACAAACAGCTAGTGAATGATAAAGAACGTGGGCAGACAGACACAGAGAACCAGAGATAAAGAAAGAATATAGAAAGACAGACAGACGAAGCAGGAAGGGAAGTACAGTAAGGAAGAGAAACTTCACGGAAGTGCTCGTGACGTCAAAAGTAGCTTGTTTTAGTAGCGTCGACCACCGACAGATGGTGCCACTGCGACCGCCAACGTTGCCCATTGGTCGAAAACTTTTGTGGTAACATGATTTATCAATGGGCGATGTTGGGTACGCCGGTAGAATCTACCTGTTGGTGAATGACATAAATATTATAACTTTTAGGGAGAGTACGAAACTGCGGAAGGATTACTGTCGTGTTTACACATCCCCCGTTGCCAGCTCGCCTTTTTCCTTTCACTGACGTGCGTTTTATACTTTATTTCATTCCTCCTCCTTATCCCTCCTCCTCCTCCTCCTCCTCCTCCCTCCTCCTCCTCCTCCTCCCTCCTCCCCTCCTCCTCCTTCCTCCCCCTCCTCCTCCTCCTCCTCCCTCCTCCTCCCCCCCCTCCTCCCCCCTCCTCCTCCCCTCCTCCTCTTATTCTCATTCTTCTCTTCTCTTGTGTTTCTCGTTTTCCTCTTTCCTTCTTCGTCTTTGACAAATGTCAAAGTATTAGTTCATTTTCTATTCTTAGAGAATCACCGCAGCCATAGTCTTCTTAAAGGTCATTTTTGCTTAGATTGTTTCAGTGGAAGCTACGTGATAAGCGGAAATGAATAATATTGATAATAATAATAATAATGATAACAATAATAATATAATAATAATATAATAATATAACAATAACAATAATAATAATGATAACAATAACAATATAATAATGATAATAATAATAATAATAATAATAATAATAATAATAATAATAATAATAATAATAATAATAATAATAATAAATAATAATATAATAATAATAATAAACATATACATAAAGCATAACAAATCAAAACCAAAAAATGCCCATTCACGTACTACTTGGATTCTGACATTTACACAGCCACAGACTTTTTTTTTTTTTTTTTTTTTTTTTTTTTTTTTTAGAAACCGCCACGAAGCTAAAACAATTAAATAATACATAAAAAAAAAACTAATGAGACTGCACACTTCACGCGGGACTGACGAGGCTCGTGGACCCCCCGTCGACAAAGCGAAAACAAAAATAGAGACGTAATTCCAATGAATTCCAGGAATTAGTCTTCAAACGAGTCTGTTTCCCCCCCCCCCCCCTACAAATTCCTAAAAAAAAAAAAAAAAAAAAAAAAAAAAATCGTAAATTCACACACAGAATCACAGAACACATCACACTTAGAAAGTCACCATACGCATGATTCCGCCAATCTGTGCCCGAAGTTCATGTCAAAGACGTGTGATGAAATTAATGTTCCCAGCATCGATCTTCACCAATTTCCTTGATCAGGTCCTTCCCTGAGATCGAATTAATATTGAAATTACACTCTATATCCTTATGTGTGCATGTACGTATGTATATGTATATAGATGTGCATATATACATATGTATGTATGTGTTTGTGTGTATATATGTATGTATATTTATATATATATATATATATATATATATATATATATATATATATATATATATATATATATATATATATATATATATATATATATATATATATATATATATATTATATATATATGTATATATATATATATATATATATATATATATATATATATATATATATATATATATATATATATATATTATATATATATATATATATATATATATATATATATATAATATATATATAATATATATATATATATATATATATATATATACGTGTGTATACAAACATATGTATGTAATAAGTTTACATCAATGGGTTCTAGCATCAGAACCACTTGAACCTTTCCCCAGATTCATCCTAGAGTGATCTGGTTCCTTCTTTTATTTCAACAAGGAAGACCCTGATCAGTGGTTCAGAATCACCCTTAAAAGTCAAACAATAAAGTGAAACCCGTGTGTTTATGTGTGCATATATGCATGTATGTACGTATTTACAAGCTCACATATATATTTGTACATATATATATATATATATATATATATATATATATATATTATATATATATAATATATATATATATATATATATATATATATATTAGAACGGGAACTACTGGTCAACCGGTACGACAATAACTGGCAACACGAAAAGATTTCTAGAAATAGTGATGCACGCAGAAATTTATTTTTCTAATAATATGTTACTAAAAGGTGAAAGCGATCCGAGTGGAATGGTTTAAGAGTCTACGAATCCCGGACATTAGGAATGCGACGCTTAAAAGAGAGAGAGAAAGATAGGGAAAGAAAGAAAAAGAAAAGAAAAAAAACTCTTGAATCGGCTGACAGCTCTGTCTCATTAATTTAACATGGCAGACATCTGCTGTGATTTTCTTGTGTCCGGAAAAGTGTGGAGAGCTCATTATGGTAATTATGAGACGAGTGTTGGACTCGAGTGTGTTATTCTATTAGAAATTCTTTTAAAGAGGACTTGTTACTCGAAGGGAAAAAGTGTTTTAGTGGAAGGAAGTCCTTGTGTGGAAATTAATGATTGCCGCAGAATGAAAAAAAAAAAAAAAAAGTTGCCGATCGGGAGACTGGAAGGCGTCTACAGTATTAATTCTAAGACATTAAGCATAATGATAATGCCATAATAGCGTCTAACAGTTGCCCCGGAGGTCGAAGCCGTCGGGGAAAAAAGGAAGATGCACAAGCAGCAAAAGAAAAGAAGAAAACAGGGAAGTTTAGGACAGTCGCCGTCCCGAGCACAGCCTTTCCTTCCCTCGCTCCGGTTCAACGTTAAGAGCAAAGGTATGTGTTCGGGTGCGACTGACTCCGACTCCGGCCAGTGCTACCTTGCCGGAAATGCGGGGATCGCGGCGTCCACGGAACATTTGCGTTCTCCCAGACGGGTCGACTGCACGAAGGATATTCAAGAACGCTTTTGCAAACGTTTCCTAGCCCTCACAGGACGGGAAATATCGCAGCTCTGCAGTCCAACCTCTCGCATTCAGATTGGCCTTCGTGTAAAGAAACGTTGACAGACTTTGGCAGTTCCGGATGGAGGTCTTGGGTGTCTTGTAACTCCGAGTACGACCCCCCCCCCCCCCCCCGCGTCACGAAGGGCGCGGCTGAACGAGGCAGTGCTGAGGAGCGACAGGAGGAGTTCCCTCGAAGTCCCACTTGCGGCATCCTTCTCCTTCACCTTCAGAAAGCGAGCTGGGTTTTTGGAGGCCCCCCCCCCCCCCCCCCCCCGCCCCCTTCACGCTCACCTAACGAGAGCTGTGTGTGTATAATGGTACCTTAAGATCAATGCAATTCGCTGGTTCTAGTCAGATAATCAAATGTTTCTTGTAACTCGAACACGAGATTCACGTGTGGGTTTTGTGTGTCTCCCTTTCGCGTCATCCGTGTTTGGAAAATAAAGTGGTTAAGCTAATAGCCTTAAGTGCATTGCTATCGTAGTGTGTACGCGTCTGTGTGTGTATGTATTTGTGTGTATGTGCATATCTCCTTTACAAATGCCACTTCTTTTTGCTAGAGAGGATGAAACACATTCGCCTCAAGGAAAAAAGACAAAAAAAAAAAATTCTTGCATATGGCTCCGATCGAT
>NW_020872850.1:562913-572913 GCF_003789085.1 Penaeus vannamei
AGCAGGACAGACAGATAGAAGTAGAGAGAAGAAAATAGATAGATAAAGGGAGAAAGAGGAAACAGACCAAGGGGAACAGATAATAGAGAGAAAAGAATAGATAGATAAAAGGGAGAAAGAGGGGCAATAGGCAGTACGGAAGCAGACAGATAAATAGAGAGAAAGATAGATAGATAAAGGGAGAAGGCAGGGGCAGATAGGCAGGACGACAGAACAGGACAGATAAATAGGAGAAGAGAAGATAGATAATAAAGGAGTAGAGGTGTAATAGGCAGATAGGCTAGGACAGACAGATAAAAAAGGGAGAAGATAGAAACAGATAAAGGAGAAGGAGGGCCAGACTAAGACAGACAGATAAAATAGAGAGGAAAGATTAGACTAGATTAAAGGGAGAAAGAGGGTCACGATTAGCAGACGGACAGGGACAGGACGACAAATACGAGAAAAAGATAGAAAAGGGAGAAAGAGAAACAGGCAGCGTAGACGGACAGACAGACAGATAAAAGAGAGAAATATACGACTAAAATACTAGCCGAGACCAAAAGGGGCAGAATAGAGCAGACGGACAGCCCACAGACAGGCACACCAATAGCAACGACAACACCACACCGCTCCACGCACAAAATCCGCGCAGAACAGAGAACACGGGCAGGCTCAGCAACCACAGCACTAGATAGATAGCACACCAACGGCCGGACAACAGCGCGCCAATAGGCAGGGCACGCAGCACCACGACAAGATCCAATAGAGCAGGAAAGATAGATAAAGATAAAGGGAGGAAAGGAGAACACAGACAGACAAGATAAAAAATAAGAGAACACGACCTAGATAAATATAGGGAGAAAGAGGGGCAGATAGGCAGCGCGCCGACAGACCAGACAGGATCAAATAGAGAGAAAGATAGATAGATAAAGGGAGAAAGAGAAACAGGCCACCGTAGACGACAGGACAGATAGATAGATAAAGGGAGAAAGAGAAACAGACAGGCACCCGGATAAATAGGAGATAAGATAGATAGTTAAGGGAAGAAAGAGCAAACCAGACAGCGACAGAATAAATTCAGAGAGAAAGGATAGATAATATAGGGAGAAAGAGAGGCAGAATAGGGCAGCCCGGCCGACCTAGAACCGACAAAATACAAGAACAAGGTAACTAAGATAAACCCAGGGAGATAGAGAAACAGGCAGGTAGACCGGAAAGACAGAAGATAGATATAGGGAAGAAACGAGGTTGATTAGGCAGACGGACAGACAGGACAAGATAAATAGAGAGAAAGATAGATAGATAAAGGAGAAGGAAAGAGAGAAACAGACAGACAGATAAAAGAGAGAAAAGATAGATAAATATAGGAGAAAGAGGGGCAGATAGGCAGGAACGGACAGTACAGGGGAACAGATAAAATAGAGAGAAGATAGATAAAGGGAGAATAAGAGAAAACAGGACAGGAATATAGAACGACAGACAGATTGATAGAATGGAGAAAGAGGGCCAGATAGCAGACAGGGGACAGATAAATAGAGAGAAAAGATAGAGTAGAGGAAAGGGAAGAAAGAGGGCAGAGCACGGACCAGGACAGACAGATAAATAGAGAGAAAGATAGATAGATAAAGGGAGAAGGAGAAACAGGGCAGGATAGACAGGAATAGATAGATAAAGATAATCAAAGCGGAGAAAAGGAAGGGCAGATAGACAATAGATAGAAAGATACCACAGGAAAGGGAGAAAGAGAAGGAACAGACAGGCAAACGGGACAGATAGGCTGATAGATAGAAGAAAAAGATAGACAGTAAAGGAGAGGAAAGAGAATAGACAGACAGATAGATTGTTAGATAGACAGACAGATAGATTATAATAGACAGACAGATAGGATTGTTAGATAGACAGACAGTAATGTTAGATTAGACAGGACAATTATTTATATAGATAAAGGGATAAATTAAGAGACAGACAGCAGACAAGATTTAGATAGGGGACAAGACAGTTCAGATATTCTTATCCCCTGGTTGTTCATAAAAGTTTGGATACAGCTGTGTGTATGTCTATGAAAAATAGGTAGATAGATAGATAAGGGAGAAAAGGGACAGGACAGGCAGACGGGAAGGACAGACAGATAGAGAGAAATATAGATGATAAAGGAGAAAGAGAGAAAAACGAGAAGAACAGAAGACAGATGATTAGATAAAGGGAAAAGAGAAACAGAGACAGACTTGATAATAGAACCAAAAGATAAGATTAGAAAAGGGAGAAAGAGAGACAGACAGATAGACAGATAGATAGATAAAGGGAGAAAGAGAAACAGACAGACAGATTGATAGATAGGACAGAAAGATAGATAGATAAAAGGGAGAAAGAGAAGACAGACAGATAGATAGATAGATAGATTAAAGGGAGAAAGGAGAAGAACAGACAGGGACAGATTGATAGAATAGACAGCAAGAAGATAGATAGATAAAGGGAGAAAAGAAAGAGAGACAGACAGATAGACAGATAGATAGATAAAGGAGAAAGAGAAACAGGAACGGACAAAACAGAACAGATAGAGAGAAATATAGATAGATAAAGGGAGAAAGAAGAGACAGGACAGATAGACAGATAGATAGATTAAAGGGAGAAAAGAGAAACAGAACAGATTGATAATAGAAAGAAAGATAAGAGAAAAGGAGAAAGAGACACGAAGATAGATAGATTAAAGGAGAAGAGAAACAGACCAGACAGATTGATGAGACAGAAAGATAGATAGATAGAAGCGGAGAAAGAGAGACAGACAGATAGACAGATAGATAGATAAAGGGAGAAAGAGAAACAGACAGACAGATTGATAGATAGACAGAAAAGATAGATAGAAAAGGGAGAAAGAGAGACGCAGATAGATAGAATAAAGGGAGAAAAGAGAACAGACAGACAGATTGATAGATAGACAGAAAAGATAGATTAGAAAAGGGAGAAAAAGAGACAGACAGATAGCAGATAGATAGATAAAGGGAGGAAATAACAGGACAGAAACAGATGATAGATAGACAGGGAAATATGATAGATAAAGGGAGAAAGAGAACAGACAGATAGAAAAGTAGATAGAAAAAAGGGAGAAAAGAGAAACAGACAGATTGATAGATAGAAAGATAGATGGAAAAGGGAGAAAGAGAGACAACAGTAGACAGATAGATAGATTAAAGGGAAGAATGAGGGAACAGACAGACAGATTGATAGATAGTCAGAAAGATTAGATAGAAAAGGGAGGAAACGAAGACAGACAGGATAGACAGATAGATAGATAAAGGGAGAGAGAAGAGAAGAAACAGAGACAGATTGATAGATAGACAGAAGATATATATAGAAAAGGGAGAAACAGAGTAAGACAGGGCAGGATAGGATAGATAGAGAGACAGTTAGAAGAACAGATGTTAGATTTATAGATAGACAGAGACTTCCCAGACAACAATCTTAGAAGCAACGCAAATCTATTCTTCCTTGATTGACGGGGACCACTTAGAATTTATCTTCTTATAGAAACGAAATGAAACAAAGAGAACCCCCATCACCCCACCCCCCCTCCCTTCCCTCCCCTCCCTCCTCCCTCCCTCCCTCCCTCCCTCCCCTCCCCCTCCCCCTCTCCCTCCCCCCTTCCCCCTATCAAATGAGGACCACTAGAATTTACTCTAACAGAACAGAATGAACAAAGGGCAGAAGGCCCCCACCCACCCCCCCCTCCCCTCCCCTCCCCTTCCCTCCCTTCCCATTCCCCCTATCAATTGGACCCACTAGAATTAATCTCTTAATAGAACGAGATGAACAAAAGCAGAAGCCCCCCCCACCCCCCCACCCCTCCCTTCCTCCCCCTCCCCCTATCAATGGACCACTTAGAAATTAATCTCTCCCATAGAACGAGATGAACAAAGCAAAGCCCCCCAACCCCACCCCACCCCACCCTCCCTTCCCTCCCTCCCTCCCTCCCCCTAATCAGTTGGACACTAGAATTATCTCTTAATAGAACGAAAATGAACAGAGCAGAAGCCCCCCCACCCCCCCTCCACCCCCCTCCCTTCGCCTCCCTCCCCCTATCAATGAGTCAACCACTAGAATTATTTCTTAATAGACCGAAAGAAGAAAAGCAGAAGCCCCCCACCCCCACCCACCCTCCCTCCCCCCCACCCCCCCCCTCCCCTCCCTCCCTCCCCTCCCTCCCTCCCTCCCTCCCCCCTCCTCCCTCGCCTCTCCCCCTTATCAATGAACCTATAGAATTATCTCATAGAACGAAATGAACCAAAGCAGAAGCCCCCCACCCCCCACCCACCCCACCCTTCCCTCCCCCCACCCACCCCACCCCTCCCCTCCCTCCTTCCCCCTACCAATTGGACCAACTAAATATCTCCCTTACGCGAAGACGTAGAATGAACAAAAGCAAGCACAGCCGCCACCCCCCCCCACCCACACAGCCACCCCTACTCCCCTCCCCCCCACCCCGCCTCCCTCCCTTCCCTCCCTCCCTCCCCTCCCACCTGATCAAAATGCCACCAGAATTATCCTTCTTAATAGAACGAAATGAACAAAGCAGAAGCCCCCCACCCGCCCCCACCCCAACCTCTCCCTCCCCCCACCCCCCTCCCTTCCCTCCCTATCAATGGAACCACCAGAATTATCTCTTAATAGAACGAAATGAAGAAAGCAAGAAAGCCCCCCACCCCCCCCCACCCCTTCCCTCCCCCTCCCTCCCCCCTCCCCCATCAATGGACCACTAGAATTATCTCTTAACAGAACGAGATGAACAAAGCAGAAGAAGCCCCCACCCCCCACCCCTCCCTCCCCCTCCCTCCCCCCACCCCACCCCTCCTCCCTACCCCCCCACCCCCCCTCCCTCCATCCATCCCTCCCTCCTCCCCCTAATCAATGGACCACTAGAATATCTCTTAATAGACCGAGATGAACAAAGCAGAAGCCCCCACCCCCCTCCCTCCCTCCTCCCTCCCTCCCCCTATCAATGGACCACTCGAATTCTCTCTTAATAGAACGATATGAACAAAGCAAAGAAGCCCCCCCACCCCCCCACCCCACCCCTCCCTCCCTCCCCCCATCAATGGACCACTAGAATATTTCTTAATAGAACGAAATGAACAAAGCAGAAGCCCCCACCCCCCACCCCACCCCACCCTCCTCCCTCCCTCCCTCCCCCCCCCTATCAATGGACCACTAGAATTATCTCTTAACAAACGAGATGAACAAGCAGAAGCCCCCCACCCCCTCCCATCCCTCCTCCCTCCCTCCCCCCTATCAATGGACCACTAGAATTATCTCTTAACAGAACGAGATGAAGAAAGCAGAAGCCCCCACCCCCCCCCACCCCACCCACCCCTCCCTCCCCCTATCAATGGACCATTAGAATTATCTCTTTAATAGAACGGAATGAACAAAGCAGAAGCCCCCACCCACCCCTCCCTCCCTCCCTCCCTCCCTCCCCCTATCAATGGACCATTAGAATTATCCCTTAATAGAACGAAAAAGAACAAAGCAGAAGCCCCCCACCCCCCCACCCCCTCCCCCTCCCTCCCTCCCCTATCAATGGACCACTAGAATTATCTCTTAATAGAACGAAATGAACAAGCAGAAGCCACCCCACCCCCCCACCCCCCCCACCCCCACCCCTCCCCTCCCCCCACCCTTATTAACTTGAACTGCCACATTGATCTTTGCATGCTAGGCCTAACGTCCAAATAATTTAGAGGCCTAACGATAGCCAGAGCGAAGGGGGGAGGGGAGTAGGGGGGTAGGGGGTAGGGGGGGGGGGAGGAAGTAACTTCCATGGCAAAATTCATCCCTTGAAATGCATAAGGACTGGTCTGTGGGGAGGGGAGGGGAGTGCTCGCCGGGGATAAGGAGGGGGGGGGGGGATTGTGTAAATATTGATATCTTATATCTATGCATATATGTATAATGTGCATACTTATGTTTTTATGCCATACACCACACATACACATAGTGTGTGTGTGTGTGTGTGTGTGTGTGTGTGTGTGTGTGTGCGTGTGTGTGTGTGTGTTGTGTGTGTGTGTGTGTGTGTGTGTGTGTGTGTGTGTGTGTGTGTGTGTGTGTGTGTGTGTGTTGTGTGTGTGTGTGTGTGTGTATGTATGTATATACATAGTATATATTTATAATATATTATATATATATATATATATATATTATACTATATAATATATATATATATATATATATAGATTGATCATCATTTTGCAGGAACTACCAACAATACCAATAATGAGCAATATCTAAGCAGAACTTAGATATACAGAATGACATAAATATAAATAAAATAAATAGAATGACATAAATAAAAGGGTCAATTATATGGAAACATAGATGTGCAAATGAAAAACAGCAAAGAGAGAGACAAATTACAAATACCAAAACAGAAATAGAGAAATTACAAAAATACCAACCAGAAAGAGAGAGAATTACACAATACCAAACGAAATAGAGAAATGACAAATACCAAACAGAAATAGAGAAATTACAAATACCAAACAGAAATAGAGGAATTACAAATACCAAACAGAAATAGAGAAATTACAAATACCAAACAGAAATAGAGGAATTACAAATACCAAACAGAAATACCAAACAGAAATAGAGAAATTACAAAATACAAACAGAAATAGAGAAAATTACAAATTACCCAAACAGAAATAGAGAAATGACAAATACCAAACAGAAAATTACAAATACCAAACAGAAATAGAGAAATAGAGAAATTACAAATACCAAACAGAAATTAGAGAAATTACAAATACCAAACAGAAAATAGAGGAAATACAAATTACCAAACAGAAATAGAGGAAATACAAATACCAAACAGAAATAGAGAAATGACAAATACCAAACAGAAATAGAGAAATGACAAATACCAAACAGAAATAGAGAAATGACAAATACCAAACAGAAATAGAGAAATTACAAATACCAAACAGAAATAGAGAAATTACAATACCAAACAGAAATAGAGAAATACAAATACCAAACAGAAATAGAGAAATTACAAATACCAAACAGAAATAGAGGAAATACCAACAGAAATAGAGGAAAATAGAGAAATTACAAATACCAAACAGAAATAGAGAAATAACAAATACCAAACAGAAATAGAGGAATTACAAATACCAAACAGAAATAGAGGAATTACAAATACAAACAGAAATTAATTGAAATTACCAAACAGAAATAGAGAATTAAAATACCAAACAGAAATAGAGAAATTACAAATACCAAACAGAAATAGAGAATTACAAATACCAAACAGAAATAGAGACAGAAATAGAAATTACAAATACCAAACCAATAAAACAGAATAGAGGAATACAAATACCAAACAGAAATAGAGAAATACAAATACCAAACAGAAATAGAGAAATACAAATACCAAACAGAAATAGAGAAATACAAATACCAAACAGAAATGAATTACAAAATACCAAACAGAAATAGAGAAATTACAAATACCAAACAGAAATAGAGAGAAATTACAGAAATAGAGAAATACAATACCAAACAGAAATAGAGAAATTACAAATACCAAACAGAAATAGAGGAATTACAAATACCAAAACAGAAAAGAGAAATACAAATACCAAACAGAAATAAGGAAATTACAAATACCAAACAGAAATAGAATGACAAATACCAAACAGAAATAGAGGAATTACAAATACCAACAGAAATAGAGGAATTTACAAATACCAAACAGAAATAGAGAAATTACAAATACCAAACAGAAATAGAGGAATTACAAATACCAAACGAAATAGAGGAATTACAAATACCAAACAGAAATAGAGAAATGACAAATACCAAACAGAAATAGAGGAATTACAAATACCAAACAGAAAATAGAGGAATTACAAATACCAAACAGAAATAGAGAAATGACAAATACCAAACAGAAATAGAGAAATTACAAATACCAAACAGAAATAGAGAAATTACAAATACCAAACAGAAATAGAGGAATTACAAATACCAAACAGAAATAGAGGAATTACAAATACCAAACAGAAATAGAATTACAAATACCAAACAGAAAATAGAGAATTAACAAATACCAAACAGAAATAGAGAAATTACAAATACCAAACAGAAATAGAGAATTACAAATACCAAAACAGAAATAGAGAAATTACAAATACCAAACAGGAATAGAGAAATTACAAATACCAAACAGAAATAGAGGAATACAAATACAAACAGAATAGAGAAATTACAAATACCAAACAGAAATAGAGGAATACAAATACCAAAACAGAAATAGAGGAATTACAAATACCAAACAGAAAGAGAGGAATTACAAATACCAAACAGAAATAGAGGAATTACAAATACCAAACAGAAATAGAGAAATTACAAATACCAAACAGAAATAGAGGAATTACAAATACCAAACAGAAATAGAGAAATGACAGAAATAGAGAAATGACAAATACCAAACAGAAATAGAGGAATTACAAATACCAAACAGAAATAGAGAAATTACAAATACCAAACAGAAATAGAGAAATGACAAATACCAAACAGAAATAGAGAAATGACAAATTACAAATACCAAACAGAAATAGAGAAATAATAGAAATTACAAATACCAAACAGAAATAGAGAAATGACAAATACCAAACAGAAAAGAAATGACAAATACCAAACAGAAATAGAGAAATTTACCAAACAGAAATAGAGAAATACAAATAACAGAAATAGAGAAATTACAAATACCAAAACCAATACAAACAGAAATAGAGAAATTACAAATACCAAACAGAAATAGAGAATTACAAATACCAAACAGAAATAGAGAAATTACAAATTACAAAAGAAATAGAGGAATTACAAATACCAAACAGAAATAGAGAAATACAAATACCAAACAGAAAATAGAGGAATTACAAATACCAAACAGAAATAGAGAAATGACAAATACCAACAGAAATAGAGGAATACAATACAAACAGAAAAAGAGGAATTAAATACCAAAACAAATAGAGAAATTACAAATACCAAACAGAAATAGAGGAATTACAAATACCAAACAGAAATAGAGGAATTACAAATACCAAAAAGAAATAGAGGAATTACAAATACCAAACAGAAATAGAGAAATTACAAATACCAAACAGAAAGAGAGAAATGACAAATACCAAACAGAAATAGAGAAATTACAAATACCAAACAGAAATAGAGAAATTACAAATACCAAACAGAAATAAATAGAGGAATTTACAAATACCAAACAGAAAGAGAGAAATACAAATACCAAACAGAAATAGAGAATTACAAACCAAAACAGAAATAGAGAATGACAAATACAAACAGAATAGAGAATTACAAATACCCAAACAGAAATAGAGGAATTACAAATACCAAACCAAACAGACAAATACCAAACACAAATACCAAACAGAAATAGAGAAATTAAAATACCAACAGAAATAGAGAAATGACAAATACCAAACAAATAGAAATACAAATACAAACAGAAATAGAGGAATTACAAATACCAAACAGAAATAGAGGAATTACAAATACCAACAGAAATAGAGGAATTACAAATACCAACAGAAATAGAGGAATTACAAATACAAACAGAAATAGAGAAATACAAATACCAAACAGAAATAGAGAAATTACAAATACCAAACAGAAATAGAGAAATTACAAATACCAAACAGAAATAGAGAAATTACAAATACCAAACAGAAATAGAGAAACAATACAAATACCAAACAGAAATAGAGAAATTACAAATACCAAACAGAAATAGAGGAATTACAAATACCAAACAGAATAGAGAATTACAAATACCAACAGAAATAGAGAAATTACAAATACCAAACAGAAATAGAGAAAATACAAATACCAAACACAATACCAAACAGAAATAGAGAATTACAAATACCAAACAAATAGAGGAATTACAAATACCAAACAGAAATAGAGAGAAATTACAATACCAAACAGAAATAGAGAAATT
>NW_020872850.1:587913-592913 GCF_003789085.1 Penaeus vannamei
GCAGTCACTGGTCATTTTCAATTATATCTAAAGAAGACGGGTAGACAACATACCTCTTATAATACACATAATACACCCATTTTGCAGTTTGCATTCAATTTATACTCTTTACTAAAGCAATTTGGAAAATATCACAAAACTTGGATTTTAACCTTTATTTTATAAATGTTTTTTTTTTTTTTTAATGACATTCTATCTTTTGCAAGAATATATACATATAACACACCACACAAATTTCTTTGTGGAACAATGATTAATGGAATATTGACTCAATAGAAAAAAGTAATAATAAAAATGAAAATAAAAAAATGTACAAAAAATCCCATTAATTCTAAACCGATTACTCAGCTTGACATAAGGAATACATAACTGTGAATACAGTATACTAAAACATTCAGTATTCAAGCATGGTGACAGATATATATGCAACCACTATATATATAATCCTTATTATCTATACATAATTTTATCAATCACACAATTTTATGACCAGAGGAAATGGGAAAGACTGTTTTACATTGTAGAATACCTTTTTTAATCAAATATATAAATATATAAATATATTGACTCCTTCAAAAAAAAATGCATATAATAAAATGATGAAAATATATACCTCGCTTTAGGTGCTGAAAGCCCAACGAAAAAAAAAAAATACACATAAGAAAACACAATATACCTTTGAGATCTTTACATGCGTCTATATTGGCTGATTATGGGCTACACCTTGCTTTACAGTACATTCTGGGTAACTGCCTCTTCTTGATACCATGAGGCAATGCTGAAATTCCAGAAGTATTTGGCTCTACAACTTTTATAATATCAGCTAGACTTAACAGTAGGAGCTCATGATATTTTCATGAACTTAGATTATATTGGAGATATTTACCTTTATTAGGGTACAATGTCATGTACAAGTTTAGTAGAAACATCTAGATGTGGGTCATAAATTATCCATAATTTTGGGAGATTCTTCTACATTGATTATCCTAGACTTAGAAATTTGAAGATATAATCCATGCTAATCAAAGAGCAAATAATTTTAGCCCACAAGTCAGGAATGAACTGTATCCATACATCGTTTTTATTAATTATATACTTATTTGGTCTTGCTATATACAACCCATCTAGCTAGACACCAAACTAGTATAGATATAAGAAAACCATTCTCCTCTTATGAAAGCATAATATGAATCTATTCTGTATGTTCAGTTAACACTTTTCTGCATAAAAATATCTGCATGTGCCAAGTGATACTGCGGTCCCATCCAAATATTATTCAACATGGTAGAAATAATAAAAGTAAACAAACCCTTTACAAGAGATACTTCTCTATATAAAACAATCCCTATTTAAAGGATTCTCCCATTCTGAATGTAGAAATGACATCCCTCTACCCTATTAACAAGAAGCGTAAATATTTACTCATGAAGATTTCTAAGTGTGAAAAGATTTTTCCTATACAGATTTTTTCCAACACAAATTAACAGTAAACCTTGCTCATTATAATTTTCCTTAAAAAGGCAAATATGTACAACCCTGATAGATTCTTTCCAAGCAATGATGAGTGCTGCATTTGGTGTAAATCTTCAGCTAAATACAATATATTGGTTATCTCTATTTAACAATATATAATTCGGAAAAATTCTTCAACCTTGACTGTTAACTAACCAAAATATTCAACAAGTCCCCTCTCACTAGCGAAAGGGTCTCATACCTAATATGGACACACACGAGCAAATGTGGCCAAGAAATTCGTCCTAGCCTTCCTGAGAACTCAAACGTGAATCAAGAGAATGGCATTCAACTATATGAGTACACAATCTGACAATTCCATTAAAATCAAGCTCTTTCTAAAGTTTCTTTAAAATGGAACAGAGGACAAATCACACACCATATCACCTGGCAATGCTGTCACTTTAACAAATCAATGATCCTTTTGCAAATTCAGCTTGTTTTTAATCCTTTTTTTTATTCCTTTTCTTTTTTTTGTTTTTGGTCCCTTTTACTTCAGAGGGAGCTTGAACCAAACCATCCCACACTAATAAAAGATTACATATTTTTTTCTCTCTTTTTTTTTTTACTTATTTATTCTACTTTTTTTGTTTTTTTTTTTTTCTGTTGTGATATACTCATGGTAAAAATAAGAGACACTACTACATTATATATCTGTACTTCAAGAAATAAGACAATGTATGTCTTACACTTACTTATGCTATATTACAATACACAGACCAATTACTTCTTGAAGCTTTAAAATCAAGGAAAAAGTATTAATCTCCTCATACCATAAATCACAGTTCAAACGCAAGTCATACACCGCTATATTACCCACACATTTTCCTATCGATCTATATCTATCTTTTTAAAATTATTTCATCTTTTGTCTTTTTTACTTTTTATTCTATTTCTATAATATTCCTTTCCAGGAAACCACTTTCCTCCATATTTTCCTTCTCTCACATGTTAATATTAAACATAGATGACAATCATCTAATATTGTTAACATCTAACAACCAGCAGATTTACTACCTCAAGCCAAAAGGAAGATAAAACCACAACTACCACTGACAAAAATTAGTTCTACAGAAAATACTGATATATTAGGAAAAATAATGACGAACACTAAGCATACATGGTAAGTTGCTTGGTAACTTCCCTACAAAGTAAGTGTCCAGATATGTTTGAGTAGAGACCAGAGAGAGCAATAATTTTAACAATGAGAGAAACGAAAAAAAAAAAAAACGTATAAATAAAAATAATAACTAAGATTGAATAATAATAATAAAAATAATAATAAAATAATAATAATAATAATAATAATAATAATAATAATAATAATAATAATAATAATAAAATAATAAAAAGAATAAAAAAAGAAGAAATATAACAAGAATACAAAAGCCTAACGTGTTTTTCAGATAATTTCTTTTCTAAATGATAAAAAGAAAGCAAAATCAATCGGTAAATAACTAAAACAAGCATATCCTAACACCTGGGACAAAGTTGAGGACGTTTGAATACAATAAAAGAACATAAAAAGGAGAAATTATGAAGAAGAAAACAGAAAGTACATCAATCCTAGATTGCCCTTTATTCAAGTATATAACAAAAAAAAATCTTTCTTAACGTTGTTATCACACACGAATAGTAGTTTAGTAATCAATTAAGTGTAAATCAATTGTTAAATCATCAAAGTCTACTTTCTGATCATTAAGTTTATATCAGGTTACTCTACAAATTTCTACTTGTTTTCAGTCTAGTATTTCTGTAAATCTGTTGTACTGTAAATCTGCAGCACTATCATATATATGTAAATCTTTCTGCAAATTTGTTGTTCAAGTAAATTTGTAAGTAAATCAGTATGTCTTTATTTTTTTAAAATCAGTTTGTAAATCTGTAGCTGTTTCTGCAACTATTTCTACTTCTGTGTACAAATCTAAAGTTGTTTCTATAAATCTGTAATTGTTTCTGAAAGTTAGTAACAATAAATCTGAATCAGTTTCTGTGTACTTACAATAGTTTTTAGAAACATGTTGTTATTCTTTATGCAAATATGTATATTTTTTCTCTATTACTAATAACAAAAGCATTGCTCTTTCCTTTCCGTGTTACCGAGAGAGAGAGAAAGAGAGGGGAGGATGTCTGTGTTACAAAGTTACTTGCATGACATAAATGAATATATACATTCAGTTTAGTGTGTAATGCAAGGGAAGACTTCCAACAGAAAAGCTATAAAAAGAGTTATGAAACATGAATCTGCTACTGATATGAGAAAATAATGAGACCATACACAATTATTAATCAACAAAATTACATCACGAACACAGCCTATATTTACTCAATTTCCAAAGTGTATATATTTATTCTACTGCAAAACAAAAAGGCATGTCTATCTACAAATAACAAAATCAACATGCTATTCCCATTTTTTCAATGGAAAAAAAAAAACAACGAATCTGAACCTATGATTTCCAATCTAATTAAAACAAGGTTACAGGAACAAACTACTTATAGATTAGATGTTTGGTTAAGTACAATACAAACACACTGATCTTGAGCTTCCCAAGTCATTCACTATGGAATTTTACATTACTTTTTTGTTTACACGCCTCCAACTGATGTCTATATTTGGCAGTGTTAAGCAAAACCACCAGACTACGAGAAGCAATGCTGCAAAAAATTAAACAACTTCAACTGTGGTAGGTTAGGAGCAATACATCAACATCACACAGAATGTTCTTATAATTCCAAAATGAGAAATAAAAGAAAAATCAATAAATATAATGAGCATTAGAAATGAGAAACAGGTCGATCACCTACAGCAGACTGTAAATAAAGGCTCTAAGGTGCCTCATGAGCTGTTTCCGAACATTTCACTTCCTTCACATATGCGTGTATGAAACAGCAATATCGCATAGACCTGGCAGGGGTTTCCTCCAGGCTCTCCAAAATTCTGCTAAAATTTCCATGTGCACAGAAATTCATGAAAAAAAAAGACATTTAGTATAGAGATAAAGGGAAATATTGGTTTAGGGATTGTACTAGATTTCCATCAATTTTGACAAGAGCCACTGCTAAAAGACATGTGCCCAAAAATGATTACACGGAATTCCAAAAAATTACATTCAAGGACGGTTTACTTTCTCTGATGCTATTTCCACCAGTCTAATAACTATTGACATCATTAATCATGAGGCACTTTTCAAAAAAAAAAATTAATGTGAGGAAAAAAGGAAAAAAATCTGGGCATGTTTTGACAATATCCAAGACAGTACAGTGATAAATCTTTTTTTTTTCAGAAGTTAAGCTATCAAAATATGTCTAGTGTGATATGAGTACTGTGGATAAAGATAAAAATTAAAACATTTGTACTTCACTCTCAAAATCCACAGTAACTTCAAAGTAAAAACGCAACAACAACAGGATCTATGTGGAGTGTACTAATGACTTTGGTTGTCAGGTCTGGTTCCCTAACCTACTTAAGACTTAGTGATGTTCAA
>NW_020872850.1:597913-602913 GCF_003789085.1 Penaeus vannamei
CCATTCATAAATTTTTGTTACAGCATTTCATAATTATTGCACTAAATTCTTTAAATCTATTTTGAAGAAACCACTGGATTGAATAAGGAAAATTGATGATATTTCCAAAGGTCACTTTCTTGACAGTAAATCCTAAAAAAAAAAGAAAAAAGAAAAAAAATCAACCAGGCACATATAAGATGTGCCAAAAAATGATGCGTATTTCCTGAGGGTGTTTGTTTGTTTATTTGTTTTTGCCATGACAGTATTAAAATCTGAAAAAATAGCCGGCATAATTTACCTAAAACATATACATTATACCAAAGTTACGTTGATCTGTTCACTATTTGATGCAGGTGTTGCAGACTCTGACTGGGTGATCCCATCCTCTTTCCTTGACTGGCCTAAGGTTGGGGGAGCACATATCGCACACCCCCTGCCCACATGCCCGGCAGTGGTGCAGGGTCAATCTCGGGCCAAAAGCTTTACCACATACATTACAACTCTTTATCAGTTCATCTGGTATCCAGTATGATGGCCGTGTCGTGTCTTTCAGGAATTCTAGAATATGAGAAGATTAGCAATATCTTGTTTATGAGTATAACAAGCTGCCAGTGTGTGCTGTGCATGTCATAAACCACATCTTGTATATATCAATCCTACAATTAATTACATGAAATTAAGTGCTAATAACTTTACCTATGGGATATTTTGCCACTGATGCCAGTGTTCCTGAGATGACTTCACTAACTTGGCGAGCACGAACAGTCCGGTCATCACCATTACAGACAAAGGCTATAAAATATGCAAGTCGTATTATCAACAGAAGCACTTCAAAATCTCAGTCCATTTCCAAAATAAATTAAGTCAACAAAACTCAATAACCAACTACATATCATTTCATACACATCTGGATAAGAAATTTGAAATAATCAAAAGCAATATCCATTTTTTGGGGTACTTATAATATACCCTACTAATTAAAAAGTTACCTTATGAAAGTTTATTATTCTAAGCAGTAATGCTACTGAATGAAACAACAGTGAATGAAAACCTAGTCATACCTCAAAATGCACAAATTGGTATCGTAATACCCTAGTCTCTTTTCCATCTGTCACATATATATAAAAAAATAAAATGTAAAGATAAGACTATCACATACCCCCACCCTATAAAGCATTACTAAAAGGTAATACAACATGAACTACAACCATACCTTCAGCCTGCTCCTCCAGGTTTTTTCTGGATTGAAGGCAGTTCTTACACACCCTGACAGGCTCATCTCCCCAGCCCCTTTCTGGTACTGGCATTGTAGCATCTGAACAGGCATCGCAGAATCCCTCACCACACTTACGGCAGTGGTGAATGGTGGTCAGGGGTTCATGACACAGCTTACAGTGCTGCAGAAAACAATAAATCTCAGTTTTCAGGAAACATTTCATTTTGGCTGAAACCGGTTACATTCACTGACACCAGGATAGCATGTATACATGTCATGTCCATTATTATTTTAGTTAATCAATTTTGGTAACCTATAGATGGCACTACAAATGCTTAGTCACCTAGAAGTCCACTACTAGATCTACCAGATCTCACCTGTTTACCCTATTCCTTGAATTTTGGAAGATGAGTTTTTTGTATTACTATTAATATTGTTAATAATGTTATAATCACAATAATGTCAATAACATTAATATCTATAACAGTACAGAAATAAAACCTTTAAAAAAATCAAGGAATGGGGTAAAGAGGTGAGGTCAGGAGGGCCTATTAAGGAATTCTGTGGTGACTAAGCCTTCTATGTATAAACAAATTAGGGAAAACAAACCTACAGGGGAAGGTGCATACACCATGAACCAATTTGTTAATATTACATGTCATTCTAACACTTTTATTTCCAATGATACTTGCAGTTATCCTTTTCACTGGAATGATATCCATTTTATTCAACTTAAAGGATTATATACCAATGTACAACAAAATTCAAAACAAACAAAAATAACACTTCCTCCATCATGACGTACTGTGCAGAGATGATTTGGAGTCCAGTAAGCTGGGTTGACCTGATCCGTGAGCCAAGATGACACCACCTTGGCTGGAGGCGCTGAGATGGTAGACAGTGCTGACCCCAAAGCAGCAACACCTTCCAGGACCTTATGTGAAAAGTCATTATGTTTATATAATATGACCTGAATCACAAATATGCAGTCCTTATAGCTACATACAAACACTTTGTAATGCCTCTCACACAACAAGCAATCTTATGCCCAATTACTTCACTCATTTCAACCATGCTTAGCCAAAGACCACTATCTAACCTAGACCTTATCATTTCTGAAAACATACCTGCCGACCTGCATGAGCTGCACTCCCCATGATACTCCCTGGCCACACATGCTGGTATTCTTCCTTCACAACAGATCGGTCAGGAGACTCATTTCCATACCAATACTGGCGGCTCCGATAGATGATTCCACACTTTTCACACTCCAGGACGTACCTGAGAAGGATAACAACAATAAGATTTTGTTCGCTTTAATAGATCTCTGCCAATAAACTGGTAGGTTTTTCTTACCCACACATTTTTTCGTTATCAATGAGACATACGTCTTGTCACCTAATATAACTGGCACTGATTGGCAAGTTTCCTCCAACAACCCCTAGAATAACATTCCTTACTCCATTCCTATTGCAGGTCCCCCTCTCTGATCATATAAACATGATTAACACCTCTTTCTTTTTGCGTCTGGACACTAGCAAGAGTGAAGCAGTATTATCCGTACTGTATGGCATATTTCAACTAGCTATCCCACCACCTTTCCCTCTCCCCCTCTATATACCATACTATTGTGTAACAGTTATTTACTGGTGTATCCCTATCACGATGAGTCCAGAATTTTCTGTGATGTAATAATTAAACAACGGTCTAGCCTTTACAGAAGGGAGTGTGCTGTGTACAGCCAGCCCACCTTCTCACTCACTAGAGCGAGTCAAAACGTGTATATGTCATATATCACTGCATCATGACAGCTCTAGTCATGCCCTTCACAAAGGAGTCTTTTTACTATTTATACATCTAAATATATCTAATGCATGGGGCAACTGATAATTTTTTCTACCCTCTTCTCTAATGATATTCTACATAATTGATATATAGCAATGATCTATGCACTTTCTGATGTGTAAAATTAAGCTCTTAAAAAAGCCAGCATCCAATATTTGCCTTGGTGAAACTTGAGAGAGCAGGCCTTTACTGCAGCTGGGGGGGAAGACAAGCTGGAGGTTTTGTGGGTCTTACTGGTTAAAATCCTCAAATCATAGTTTGTTCAGAAATTTTCAGAAGAAAATCAATATACATCTTTTGGGGGGAAAATAAGGTAATGGGGTAAGGACAGCAATAACTAATATCTTAAGTAAAATCTTTAGGCTGATAAAAATTAAAAATATAACAATGGGAAGGAAAACAAGTCAATGCAACCTAAAAGAAATACTTTACCCAGACCAAGCGTATTTGGCAAGACCCAGCCATGTATTGTCTTTTGCAGAGGATGTTTTGGGAACCACAATGCGTCTTTCACCCTCACTATCACATTTTTTGCACAAGAATATCTGCGAAAATCAAAAAATATACCAATTACTCAAGTCTATTGAAACATGATGCTTCACTTTTAGCATTTAGTGATCCTTCAGCCTCTAAGGGTTGCAGCACAATAAATGAAATCCTTTACATATTTTTTGAAAGACTACTCTTAAACAGATACGAGGAGGAGTAATTAAAATACCTTATTTTCAAACTGATGGTGATACTTGCACTGCCGCTCAGCTTCATGGTCTTTCGAACCATTGTCATGAGTTGCATGGTTCATGAAGAGACAGCAGCGAGACTGGCAGGCAGAGCACACACTTGTACAGGTAAAGTATTCATCAGGGAATGCTGGTTCAGTACTCTGGATATGCCCACTGAATTTTTTATTTATTGTCTGAAAAGATAATTAAGAGAATTGTAATCTGCAACGGATAAATGACAACAGCTATCATTCAGTCATAATTTTCTGATGTTCATACTGTATTAGTGAGAATATCTGTATTGAGTTTATAATTTCTAGGCTAAGTTACCTGACAATAATTGTTGTATAAAATCATAAATAAATAAATCTAAATTCAAGGAAAACAGAAAATAGGGGAGGGGGAGGGAAGGGACGGGGACGGGACAGGGACGGGGATGGGGATGGGGATGGGGACGGACGGGGACGGGGACGGGGACGGGGACGGGGACGGGACGGGGACGGGGACGGGGACAGGGACGGAGACGGAGACACGGGACAGGGATGGGGAGGGGACAGAACGGAGACAGGGCGGGGTCGGGGGCAGGGACGGGACGGGGACGGGGACGGGGACGGGGACGGGGACGGGGACAGGGACAGGACGGGGCGGACAGAGTTTATCATTTCTAGGCTAAGTTACCTGACAATAATTGTTGTATAAAATCATAAATAAATAGAAACCCTCAAATTCAAGGAAAACAGAAAATAGGGGGGGGGAGGGGGGACGGGGACAGGGACAGGGACGGGGATGGGACGGGGACGGGACGGGGAGGGGACGGGGACGGGGACGGGGACAGGGACGGAGACGGAGACGGAGACGGAGACAGGGGCGGGGGCGGGGGCGGGGACAGGGATGGGGACAGGGACGGAGACAGAGACAGGGCGGGCTCGGGGAGGGACGGGGACGGGACAGGGACGGGGACGGGGACGGGGACGGGGACATGGACGGGGACGGGGACGGAGTTTATCATTTCTAGGCTAAGTTACCTGACAATAATTGTTGTATAAATCATAAATAAATAGAAACCTCAATTCAAGGAAAAAAAAATAGGGGAGGGGAGGGAAGGGAGGGGAACAGGGACAGGGACGGGGATGGGGATGGGGATGGGGATGGGGGACGGGGACGGGGACGGGGACGGGGGGACGGGGACGGGGACAGGGACGGAGACGGAGACGGAGACAGGGCGGGGGCGGGGG
>NW_020872850.1:605413-607416 GCF_003789085.1 Penaeus vannamei
GTGCTTTATTCTTACTTTGTGTAGGCTCGTGATGCTTCTGCCAAAAATTTGTACATGTCAGTATTGAGCCGCTCCGACCGAGTTCGGTAAATGATAACGTCGGAGACTGCTAGCACCTAAAAAAAAAAAAAATAGTTAAAACTGCTATGCATACACTAATGAATTATTATTCTTCCAAACTTATGAAACATTTCCAAAACTCTAGAACTATCAATATCATCATCAAAGGATAAGACAAATAAAGATAATACAAAAAAAAGACCAAGGTCTAACCTTTAACAACAAGCGTTTGCGTTGTTTAGCACTGCTACTAATTCCAAGCATTCCTTCGGTGTCCAGGACTAAGGCCTTGGTGTTGGGGTCGAATGCTCCCCACACACCAAGAGTGCATGATGCCTGATTCGAACTAGTTCTGGTGGAAATAAAAAGTAGTAAATGACTCTCCTATCTATAAATGCAATTTTTGCATGGTTATGATGTCTTAAACTCATAAAATACAGACTTTCCCTAAGCTAACTGTGCTGAAAATATTCTTTATCTTTGTACTTTGAAAAAATAGATACAAAATAAAAACGAAGCTTAAGACACAATCTACTTACGGAAATACTTCTGCTCCTCGAAAGAAGATCTGATTTAGGGTGTGAGATTTCCCTTCCCCAGTGTTACCAAAGATGGAGATCACCTTGACCTGGAGGTCCGACTGGTTCTGACAGCCCATTTTCTTGAGCAGGTCATCTGCATCCTTGACCTGAGAATGTGTAAGTGTGTAGAGCAAACACAGGTACTTTTCAGAAGAAATGAATAAGAGCATAAATGAATTTAGCTAATCCGCAAGGCATTTTACAAAATATAATGAAGCAACAGTTCAAAGACCTACTTAGATGAACATATCATCCCTACCTGCAGCTGCTCCTGTTCATTGATAAGTTTGAAGCATTCCTTTTCTGCCAAGTCAACACTGCGCATCTCATTGTTCAGGATGTCCGGTGTTGCATTGCTCTCTATGCATTAAAAGATGCAAACCATTAGAAATTTTTAAAAATAAGTTAAGAATATATCATGAAAAATCTAATAAAAGATGTTTGGTATTATTACAACTGCAAAGTAATGAAATTATTTATCAAGATAATGAAAGCAAATCTACAGTTATTATCTTATGTACTGATAGAAATATAACATAAATAACTAAAACTGCTGAATAAAAGTTGAAAGCTTTTTCCACATTACAGAACTGTACAGCCTACCCTCACTCTAACAAACCTTGCTATAACAGCCCCTAAATATAATGGGCTCCACACACAAATTTGCTTTTCATGTTCTCCTCGCTCCCTCAAGCCCTTTCTTTCCCTTCTAGCCCTCCCTCATATTTTCATAAGTTTATCTAGGCAGTACATCCAGAGGAGGAGGAGGAGGAGGAGGAGGAGGAGGAGGAGGAGGAGGAGGAGGAGGAGGAGGAGGAGGAGGGAGGAGGAGGAGGAGGAGGGAGGAGGAGGAGGAAGAGGAGAGGAGGGAAGAAAAAGGAGAGAGGGAGGAAGAAGGAGGAAGGAGGAGGGAAGAGGAGGAGGAGGAGGAGAGAGGAGAGGAGGAGGAGGAGGAGGAGGAGGAGGAGGAGGAGGAGGAAGGAAAGAGAGGAGGAGGAGGAGGAGGAAGGAGAGGAGGAGGGAGAGGAGAGAGGAGGAGGAGAGGAGGAGGAGGGAGGGAGGGAGAGGAAGGAAGGAGGAGGAAGGAGAAGGAAGGAGAAAGGAGAAGGAGAGGAGGAAGGAGGAGGAGGAGGAGAGGAGGAGGAAGGGAGGAGAGGAGGAGGAGAGGAGGAGGAAGAGGAGGAAGAGGAGGAGGAGGAAGGAGGAGGAGGAGGAGGAGGAGGAGGAGGAGGAGGAGGAGGAAGGAGAAGGAGGAGGAGAGGAGAGGAGAGGAGGAGAGGAGGAGAGAGGAGGAGGAAGGAGGAGGGGAAGGAGGAAGAGAGGAGGAGGGAGGGAGAGAGGAAGGGAGGAGGGAAGGAGGAG
>NW_020872851.1:0-5000 GCF_003789085.1 Penaeus vannamei
AAAATAAAAATAATAAAATAAAATAAAAAAAAATTAAAAAAAATAAAATATATATTATATGATAAATTATATAATATTAAATAATAAAACTATTAATTTAATACTATATATAGAGTTAAAAGTATATTATATATAAATTATAATAATATATTTAGTTAAATATATGTTATGAAATTATATGTTATATAGTTAAAATTATAATAAGTGATTATTTAATAATATAGATATATAATAATATATGTAATATATGATATACTATTATAGTATATATATATATTAAAATAATATTATTAATATATTAAACAGTATATATACGTTAGAGCAAGAAAGAAGATATCACAAAACTAAACTATTTCTATTCAAAATTCATAGCAATAAAATATATATAGATCTAGAAAAATTATAAAAATGCAATAGAAATGAACTGAATATCATAGACGAAAAAAATTGTGAATATAAAACGTCAAAAAACAACAAGTGAAACATTAAGGGTGGGATTTTTCTACAAGACACAAAAATTAAAGGAATCACGTTATGAAGTGAATAGATGACAAAGTGAGTTAGAAGGGGGGGTAAGGTAGTGAGTTGACAAGCAATACAGAATATGATTAGTATTCGTGAGAGGTGAAGTGTGATTCGAGGGGTATAAAGGGGTTGAGTTGGACGGTGTTAGGTTTAGTAGGTGAGGTGGGGGTGAGTGAGTATATGGGTCAAGGGGAGTAAAGTGAAGGGAACATTATGTGTGAGGTGACATGAATGTGAGGTTAAAGGCATATGGTAGCCAGTGCCATCTATGAATTGAGATATAATTAATATATATAGTATGGGGGAAGAGGGAATGAGTGAGAAGGAAGGTGCTATATTTTGAAAAGGAGGGGTCAAGCTTATCTGCTCTTACTGCTATTTCATCTTCAATCTCTATTCCTCTCATTCTTCATCTTCATCTCCTCAATCAATCTTCATTCTCTCAATACTTCTCTCGTTCATTACATTTTCTTCTTCACTTTCTCTCATCATTATTCGGTTCTATCTTCATCATATAATATTAAAATAAATATAATAACTTATCTTGTAAATCATACTATAATTACCCATTATCATATATACATTTAATATATAATAACAATATATATATTAATATATTATATTATTACTATAATTAAAATATTTATATAACTCTTATTATATAATTTTATATACCAATATATAATTATTTCTTATTATTGGTGTTGGTTGTTTGGGTGGTTTGGTTGGTGTGTGTGGGTTGTGTGTGGGGTGGTGTGTGGGGTCTCGTGTTTGTTGGGTGTGTTGGGGGTTGTGTTTTGGTTCTGTTTGTGGGTGGTGGGTGGTGCTTGGGTGGGGTGTGGGGGTTTGTGTTTTGTGGTTTGTGTGTTGTGGATTGGTGGGGAGGTCTTGTGGGTGTTAATTAAACATACATCACATTAATTCATAAATAATTACACTATTAATATAACATATTATCGTTTATATATTAAATATATATATCTATCTACTTACTACTAATACTCTCTTTCTCGTCTCTAAAACATACTAGCCACACAAATACAATGGTGACTCCACAACTACTATACTAATATTTCGGAGTGGTGTAAATTTAGCTTCAACTCAACAGATTATTTCGGAAATAATATGATGAATTATCTGACAGTGCGACAGAAATAAGTGTTGATAAGAGTGAAAAATTATAGATAAAACTAGTAAAGAGTATTTTATATAAGAATCTATCAAGAATATTTATTAGTACATAATTTCTCATGTGAGTGTTGAGCTGACTCGCTTTAGAGACGTCGAGTGTATCATTGAGTTTATTATACATAATAAATTGACATGGTTATAAGGAGTTAAGGTATTTAAATATATAATAATATTATATATATATATATAATATATTATAATTATATATATTAATTAGAGAGTAAGAGAAGAGAGAGAGAGAGAGAGAGATAGATAGAGAGAGAGAGATGAGAGATTAGAATATAGAAGAGAGATGAGAGTAAAGAAGTAAAGAGAGTGAAAGTGAAGTGAAGAGATAGAGTAAGATAGTGAGAAGTAAGAAGAGAGAAGAGATATATAACTAATATATAAGATATATATATATATATAATGATATATAATATAATTATATATTTAATATAAAATATATATATGTATATAATTATACTCGTAACGTGAGTGCTTGGATACCGACGGCATTTAGGCACTCCACGCATGTTACTGTGTGTCGCGCCGTTATCGTCTGTTTGTGTCTGTATGTTTACAAGTTGTCAGTTGAAACAAGCTCCAATTCAAAAGCAAGCCCAGGGCCACGGGCGCACCCCGGCACCGGCCCGCCAGCACCACCGGCGGAGCCCCACCCTCCGCCCATCACAAGCCCGGAAGACGTAAAAAGCCTTCGGAATATAAATACAGGATGATACCAAAGCCCGAAGGCCTTTTGATTCGACCTCTCTGGGCGGCGCAAACGCTGCCCCGTCCTACTTAGCAAGCCAGAGGAATCGAATGCATAGATTCGCACTCAACGAATTCACACATTTCGCCCTCCTACCATACTGTAATTCCCAGTTTACGGATCAATATGCAACAATAAAATAATAATGCAAAGCAGGTTTACTGTTGATCTAGTCTTTGAGTCTTTTTACCTTATCAATTTCACTTAAGTTCTGTTTCTTTTTTTTGTAAGGGGGGGTAATACTTTCGCCCACAACACGTTTGCAGAAGGATTTGGCTCAACACTGTTACAAAACTTGCCCACCTCATATAGATGAATGTTAAATAGATTATCAAACAAAAATTAAGGAAAGCAACAAAGAAATGAAGGAAAATAATACATATATTGAATTGAAAAGAAACACATGAAATTTCGAAGAAAGATATTAAAACAAAAATTAAGATTACAATAAAGACTAAGAAAAGGTCATTATAAAATCCCCAAGCACTTCCTGTAGTGCTAAATGGCCTGTCCACTCAGGGATTCCCAATGAAGTGGCCGCTGCGTGTCCAAGTGAGAAATTAGTTCGTGAAATTGACGTGAAGCCTGATACCTGCCGTGATAAGGAGCGGCCAACTGCGTGCGCATAGTGTATGGTGTCAGCCCACCCCCCCTCTCTCTCTCTCTCATCCTCTCTCTCTCTCTCTCTCTCTCTCTCTCTCTCTTACTCATCTCTCTCTCTTCTCTCTCGTCTTCATCTCTCATTCTCTCCATGCTTCTCTTTCTCCTTCTCCTCTCTCGCTCCTTCTCATCCCAAGCTCTCGAATCCTCTCTCTCCCTCTTTCTCTTTCTCAACGATCTCTCTCTCTCCCTCTCTCCTCTCTATCTTCATCGATCTCTCCTCTCTCTCTTCTCAGTCTTTCCCGATCATCCAGGCGCATACGTGCCCAAGGTTACTCGTTTCCTCTCGTGAAGGAGAGGGACGGAAATAGAGGAACGTAATCTTCCTCATTCATCTCTCACTCTCTTTAACCCATGGAAATGTGAACGATAATTGGCTGGAGCGCAAAGACTAGCTAGGTCCATTCTCATCTCTCAAGTCGGTGGAGGGTGTGGTGGCTCGGAGAGGAGGAGTCGAGGGTGCTGTGATACTCTCACTTCTCTACTCTCATTCTCTCTCCATCTATCTCGCTTCTCGATCAGATCCCATCTCTACCCTCTTCTCAATTAGTCTGTCACCTCTCTTCTTAAATCAATCATCTTATCCTCTCGAATGCTTTCTATTCTCTCTCTCCCTCGTCCTCATCGTCGAGAGTCCTTTTACATGCCAACTCTCCACTAATACTTATCCTTCTCTCTCTCTCGCTACTTCTCTCTCCTCGATTCTCTCGTCTCGTCATTCGCACTCACTTCGCAAATCTCTCGGATCTCTCTCTCTCATCTCTCATCTTCTCTCGTTCTCTCTCTCCATCCTTCCATCCCAGGAAACTCGCTTATTACCGCTCCATTCTCGGTCGATTCTCCTCTCCGTCGTTCCGTCTCCGATCATTCGTCATTCTCTCGTCTCCTCTCTTCTTCTCTCGTCTCTCTCTCCTTCTCCTTCCTCTCTCTCTCTCTTCTCTCTCTCTCTCTCCTCTCTCAATCACTCCATCTCTCATCATCTCTCTCCTCTCTCACTCTCTCCTACTTCTCTTCCTGCTCAATACTCTCTCTCTCTCCTCTCTCTATCGGCTCTCTCTCTCTCTCTCTCTTCTCTCTCTCATATCTTCATCTTCTCTCATCACTCACGTCATATCACTCCTCTACTCTCTCAGTCATCATCATCCTCTCTCTCTCTCTCCGTCTCTCTCATCTCTCTCTCCTCCTCCCTCTCGTAAACTACCCTCACTCTCCCTTCCGTCGCCCTCCCTCTCTCCGTCTGACCAACTCTTCTCTTCCTACGTCTCATCCTCGTTCTCAACTCTACTCTCTATCTCATATACATTCCTCATCACCCTCTCGAAATCTTATACCACTCTTCTCTCTCCCTCTCATCCGACACTCCTCTCCTCATTTCATAATCTTCTCTCTCTCTCGGCCTCTCCATCCGAGCTTATCTTACTCCTCTTCTCTCCTTATCACCTCGATTCTCTCTACTCCTCTCCTCAGCTCAACTCAGCTCGTCACTCTGTTTCTCTCATTCCTCTCAGATTTGTCTCCTTAAATCTTCCTCTCTTCGATAAGCCTCTCATCTCTCATTCTTCTCTCAGCTTTCTCTCCGTCATCTCATCTCTCTCTCTCTCTTCAGCTCATTCACTCTTTTTATATATATATATATATATATATATATAATTATATATATAATATATATATATATTATATATATAATTATAATATAATTATAATAATATATATATACATATATGTATAATATATATTAATATAGTATATATATATATATATAATAATATATATATATATATATATATATATATATATATATATAATTAATAATAAATATATATAATTTATATAATATATAATAATATATATATAATATATATATATATAT
>NW_020872851.1:40831-43331 GCF_003789085.1 Penaeus vannamei
TCTCTCTCTCTCTCGCTCTCTCTCCAATACAGCGAAGATATACACCCACAGTCAAATGAGCAAACACACGCAAAAAACACAAGCAAACAAGCAAACACAAATGTGTCGCCACAAGCAACAAAGCAACAAACCAACGCCAAGGAAAGTGAGGCCGCCACGATAGAGTTTCGTGGTGTCAGCCATCCCGCTTGCCATGTCTCGTAATTATATATATTGCCCCCAGCAGTCCCCAGCGCCTCTTGAACTTGCTGTTCCAAAGTGTTCGTCCATCTTTGGCGCAAAAATAACACAGGAACACGGCTAAAATGTCGGCTCTTCGAATGGCGGGAATTTGTCACAGATCTTTATTTTCACAAAATTCTCTTTGCCAACACACAATTTCGCCGAGGATCCACCCCGGGGACGACAAGAAACTCTAAGCGTCCCCAAAGAGGGTAATTTATAGATTAGTGATCCCGTAAGACGGAAGGAAATATTCGTTCGCTAGTCGTAGCCGGGGTCTTGATCTCGAAGGCAGCGCCGCGCGTGCTGCAGCGGCGGCCGGGGGAGTTAACATTTGTCCCCCCCCCCTTCCTGCAATTTATTCCTTGGTAATTCATTATCATTCATATGAAGGGCATCGGACAGGTTTCGCTTTGGTAGGAATTCGTCTGAAATTATGCTAAATGCTGAAGAATGATCAATGCGCCAATAAACTTGTTTTTGCGGTGCGTTTCCTCGTGAATTACGCAAGCGTATGAACAGTTCCTCTATAATGAATTAGAATGGACATCTACACGTTCCCGAACTCGTATATTATAGCAGTCTTGTACAGGTTAAGTTGAAAGCACATACTGTTATGGGTGTAAATAGAATGAATTTATATTCGGATTTAATATGCGTCAGAAATATAGAGATAATGGAAGCACAATTGAGGAATCACTTTATTGTCAAATTGTTGTTTATGCTTTGCCTTTCTATCTCCCTTATCTTTCCTTCCTTCCCCTTATCTCATTCCTCTACTGCTCCTCTCCCTCATTATCCATCTATTCATCTAACCTGCTTCATTTTTTCTTCCTCCCCACAGAACTCGGATCGCTAAATTCCGCTCGTCTTTGTGCCGACCTTTTTGTCCATCTCAATCAGTTTCTCCTCTTCTCTATATGTATCTATCTATCTATCTCTCTATATATATTATCTCTCTCTCTCTCTTTCTCTCTCTCTCTCTCTCTCCTCTCTCTCTCTCTCTCTCTCTCCTCTCTCTCTCTCTCTCTCTCTCTCTCTCTCTCTCTCTTCTCTCTCTCCTCTCTCTCTCTCCTCCCTCCCGCGATAGTGTGACAGACGCCCCAGCAATGTGCACACTTCACAGCACACTCCCTCTCGACGCCTTTCTATTGCATGACCAAATACCAGGCTGTTGCTTCTTCAAATAGCTGCAGATTTTCTTTTGCATTTTTGAGGGCATTAAAGATCCCCTTTTCGTTACGCCAAAATATTCATGGAAGGGCGAGTTGCTCTTCAAATATTCGCGCAAAGCTTTTTCTTTTCTCTGTCTATCTATCTATCTATCTATTGTATCTCTATCTCTCTCTCGTTTTTATTTTTGTTTCTATTTCTTGTCGTCGCGGGTTTTTGTTTGGGCTTATGAAGGTACTTTTGTTGCATGCCTTTTCTTTTCATTTGAGCAATTATTTTGGTGGTATTGTTTATTCTTAGTTTTAATTTTGAAGACATTTAGTGGCGACGCTTGCTTGCGGTTATGAAATCCTTTCCGTGATGTTTGTTTGTGTGTTTATGCTTGTGGATCTTGGGTCTAATTAGCTTATGTGTTTCTGAAAGCAGTCAGTGGTTACGCTCGCTTGTGTTTGTGGTTGTGATGGTATTTGGGTGATTTTTTGTTTCTTTGTGTTTCGTTATATTTGTTTGCGTGTGTGTCTAAATTTGATTTTTTCATCTCTAAATTTTTGTAGTTTTCTCTTTTCTATTATCACTTTATGTTTATAATTACAAAAAAAAAAAAAAAAAACATTCAAATGAATAAATCATTCAGGGTAAATTAATGATATTCATACGTGTGCGAACATGGAAAAAAATAAATGTTTGTATCTGACAGACCCACTGAACATGAAATGAAATGCTTTATTGGCAATGCATTCATTAGTTATTTTCACTTGTCGATATGAATAGAAACAAAAGTAATGATAGTGACGTTAACCATGACAATGAAATCTTATGAAAAATAACAACATAACTCCGTTTGCGGAGTTATGTTGTAATAAAGTTGCTGGCATTAGGGAAATGATACACCTTCAGGTCGAGGACACGACGGATTAGCAATCACGATGACAAAAATCGTCACAGCAAGAGTCATGAAAATGATATATCAAAGCCATACCGTTAATGATAATGATGATAATAATAATAATACCAAAGATGATGATAATACAATAATAATGACGAGGATGATGATGATATCAATAGTGATGATGATAATTATATTATATGATATAATATACTGATA
>NW_020872851.1:52535-55035 GCF_003789085.1 Penaeus vannamei
TATTATTATTATTATTATTATTATTATTATTATTAATTATTATTATTATTATTATTAATATTTTATTATGATATTATCATTCTCCTTAATAATGTTGTTCTTGTTATTATTAGTTATTATATTATTGTCATTATTATTATTATTATCATCATCATCATTATCATTATCAACATTCTTCTTTGTTTTCTTGTTATATAGTATCATCATTATTGCTATTAGCATTGATGTTATTATTTATATCATCATCATCATCATTTCCATCATCATAATCATTATTACATAGGTTCACAAACTTGTTCCCAGACCAGCTATAGAATTCTAGAACAGACAAAAATCTCGAATCAAGAATATTTGTGGCAGCAGGCAAGATTTCATTCATTCCTATCTGAAATAGATGTAGTACGAATATGTTTACGCCTGTATTCCTCCATTTCTCTAAGTAATCTAAAGAATCCTAATGTAATACGCAATGATTATGAAGGTCACTTGCGAATAAATTGCTCTGTGATATACCAGACAGAAATTATTTTTATACACATTTTTTCTTTTGATTATCTTTTGTTTTAAGAAAAGAAAAGAAAACGGGAGGAGGAAGGTGAGGGGTGGGGTGTGGATGAATCCGTTGCACTTTTCCCTTTTTATCTAATATCATTACTATTTCGATTATGGTAACTGATATCATTGGTATCTGACTGCATCTAAAACAGATACTGTGTTTATTGCCATTGTCAATACTGTCATTACCGTTAGCAGTAATATCATTATTATCATTATAGTTATGATTTTGATATTATTATTATTATCATCTTCATCATCATTATAATTATCACCAACATCATTATCACTATCATTATCATCATATTATTACTATCATCATTTTTTTTCATTATCATTCATTATTATATTGTGATAATAATAATTATTATTATCTCAATAAAAGAATCAGTTATTAGCATCATTATCATTATCATTATCTTTAATCATCATCATCATCTTTCATCTTCAACCCCATCCTCATTCATATCATCATTTGTAGTAGTAGTAGTAGTAGCTGCAATAGTCCCAGATGATAAAACATTCGTCTTTTACATTGAGTATAAATACCAGGTAGTATTGTTGATCCTTTTTTTCACTATTCTTTTTAATCATTTCCCCTTCTGGTCTTTGTTTCAACTGGATCCATTAAACCTCATTATCAATACTTTTTGTTATTGTTCAGTGAATTAATATTGTATTTCGATGTAACAATTAATATTATTACTATTGTCCTTCTTATCATTGTTGATATGTACTATTTTACACTAACCAACCATCTTAACACAACCTCAACTCACATCCTATCAATAATTATCAAAAATCAATGACACTCAAAGCAGAGCTGCTATTATTATTATTGTGAAAGCATATTTGGTACTATCAGATCCAATTGTATTAATATCATATTAAGTTCAGAATATTAGTCTACAAATATCATCACAGGAAAGGAAAGACAAACTTAGAAAATTACATTTATTTTCATTTTGAAACTAAAGCAGCATTAATACAGAAAACTAAAAACATGCTCTTTCAGAATAAAGGTATGACTAGTTTAATATTCATTTAAATATAATCCGGTAAACGCATTTCTGGCAGCTAGTTTCAGGTCACCACATATTGACATAAATTTGTTAACAAATGTCAGAGTTGCCACTTGCTGCCAAATTAACTTAGGAATTATATGAATGATAATTGTAATGCCAGAAATGCAACTGACAACCAAAGGGTATAATAACATTTGTTAACCAATACTTTAATCTTAGTATGTCTGTGACAAACAACATTTACTAGATTTCTAAATCTGAGTCACAACTCTTCATAGCATATCTAAAATTAATCATAAGAGGTTTTTCGTGCCCTTAAATATGTCCCATGAAGAAATTTGTACATGTGCAACATTTACATCTTACCACTTGGAGGGTATATTTTGTTTGTGCAACCTACAACACTTGAGTTATTTGTGGCAAGCTTTTACATTGTACTCATATATAATATCTGCATATGCTTGAAGATTTTATGTTGTGATTATTTCATATATATAAATAATCTGCAAACTTATAGTAATATGTATGATACTGTCCATATATTTATCATTGTTATTTTCATTTACAGGTAACACACAGCATCTCAAAATATATAGTAAAAAATAAAAAATTTATATCTCTATAAAAGAATTTTTTCTATCATACATATCCAAGATCAGGAGCTGTATTTTACAAAACATGAATAAAGATCAAAATGACTGAACATGCAGACACATAATCACAAATTTACAGCAAAACAGAAAATATATTACATGTGTGGCAAACTCTGTACCTTTTTTGCTATACTATTATGGAAATACAACTTTGCTGTAAATGCCATAGTTATCATTAAGAAGTGTTTCTTTAATATAGTAGCAATAGCATATGTCAGGGGTGTCAAACTTCATTTCAGCTACCATTCTGAGGGCTGACAAAGGATT
>NW_020872851.1:65035-70104 GCF_003789085.1 Penaeus vannamei
TTGATTTTCCTTGGAGGTACTAAATAGAGGACTGGATACCTGGAAAAACACATATTTTGTGATTAAATTATGACCTCTGTGCACTGATATCCATATATTAATAACTTCTAACCATTATTCCTACTGTAACAGAAAGGCAACTTGGTGTAATGGTTCAACACCTTATTTATCTGTATATATAAATCATTTTATATATATATATATATATATATATATATATATATATAATATATATATATATATTCAAATTTTCATAAAAGATTTTATTGCACAAAACACTGAAACTTAATGTCATTCATAATCTGCTACACTAATTAAGAAAATAGATACAAGTAATAGTTCTGAAAAGCAACAATACCTCTGGATGAGTTGCAGAACATTTTCTTTCCCAATAGTTATTGCTTTGTACTGCAGGAGAGTATCCCTCAGCTTTGATGGTCGATGTTGGAGTAGATCTGGGTACATTACAATATTCTTAAAGATGTTATAGCTAGATATTCCATGTTCTACAAAAACTTCACATATACTATTCCACTTCTCTGCTGGGTAGTTCAGGATGTCAGGGGTTTCCACGAGCTGACTGTCAATCGTCTTTGCTTTAATGCCTAAATCTAAAAGCATTTGGTATATAGATTCAATCTGTCCTTCTGAAAACCTGCTGATACCCTTATTCTGTAACTCTCTAGATATGTCTAAGCTCTTTGATTTTACATCTAGGTCACTGTTTGGTATAATCTCAGACACCGAGCAATATCTCAGTTTTCCTGTCCATGGTTCATTATGAAAAATATCAACACATGATAAGAAAGACGGTGCATGAATAGCGTTTCGTGTTGAAATCAGCCGCCACTGCAGAGTTCTCAGAAGTTTAATTGCCATCTGAAATTTGAAAGTCAGACGATAATGAACATAGTAATCACCATCAACAAAACAATATTTCATTCTTATGGTATTATATATTAACTGGTCAATTATATCATGTATATGAAAACAATAAAAAATAATACTGCTATCTAAATAAATTCAATTTTCCTATTGTGTAGATGACAAATGTTATATTTCTTCATTCTATTGATAATCCACATGTATATGAAAATGAACATATACAACACTGTATCCTCTCAAAATTTTTCTACGATCAACCCTTGAATGTACCTGTTTTAATAGAGTTACACTGAACAACTCTCACATTACCTCATAATCACCGCTCCGGCAGTGTGCTCTCAGCTGACAATGTAAACAAACCGGGGGATAACGGCAGTACATATTTTTTGAAAAAAAAAAACAAGAATTTAATTAAATTTCTTAGATTTATAAATGATATTCAAACTTTCGCAAAAAAAAAAAAATGATGAATAGCAGTAACTAAGACGATCAAGAAAACTTACTAATCGTTAGCTCATCTGCCGGCTGATCTTGTCTGATATAAAATATTGAGGTTGTGTCAAACAAATAGTCTGCACATTTTCACTTTTAAGTCATAGGCATCATTTTGGGAGACTAGGGGGATATTAGGCCCCAAGTCTGATTATCAATGAAGGTCCCCACCAATTGCCACACGCCAACGATTTTTTTTTTTTTTTTTCATTCATTACATTTTTATACCTCTGGTCGTAACTTTAAAATTTCCCTGGAGCCCCTCAATTTTCAAACTTTTTTCTCTGGGGGAGAGGGAGAGGGGCCGTCAGCGCCCCAGAAACTCGTTACTTCTCTCGCCAACCCCCCCCCCCCTCCCCGCGCGCAAGAAAAAAATGAAATGACGCCCCTGGCCACTACCCCCAAGGGCTATATCAGTGTTTCTCAAACCTTTTCTGTTACTCCTTGTCCATGGTCCACTGTCAAGCATAAAGGTGCTGTCAGACTAGCACTTTTTTCCGTCATTTTTTTGACATTTTTTAAACATAAATACAAACATTCTCGAATATAACTCTCGATTTGACTATACTTGGCTGAAAAAGTTGACGTTAAGATTTTCAGACGGAAACGATCATTATCGTCTGACTGGAAAATCGACAATTCGTTCAAAAATGGACAAAATTTCAGAAAATTGTCAAAAAGTGCTAGTGTGACAGCACCTTAATTCAAGCCTTGACCTCCCATCCTAACAGATTTGACCTGATCATACCTGAATCTCTCCACATCATTACCATGAACCCAGAACTCAATAGCACAACCACTGAAACCACCCTGTTCACCATGTAATAACCATCAATACTGTCGAATGGTTAGTTTGCCTCTTTTGTATTTACTATTGTTATGTACCTTGTTTTTTTTTCAAATGTTTTTGCATTATATGTTTTCTATTTTTTGTAAGCACTTTCTATAAGAAAAATATTTGTATCTGTTTTAGCACTGAGGATGGAGATTGCATCTCCGAAACGTCTGCAACAATGAAGTTTTTCTCAACAGTATTGGTTTTCCTTTTCCTGATCAGGATAAGATTCCCAAGGGACACCTCTATAACGCATTCTATACGACGACGATATGGCAAGACTACCCTGGACTTGTATAGAAGGATCGAAAACATGGTTAACGGATTTCAACAGGAACAGCGAAGGGAAGGGCAAGAAAACACACTATCCCCGCTCCATGCTCACCCACCGACACAAGGCCGAAAAGATCATGAGCAGACCGAGAGGTGAGGACGCACAAAGTAGAACTGAGGCTAATCATCCCCCACTCGGAATTGGCTGAGCACCTGCAGGCCCTGGTGGGTCCTACTCTCAAGATAACTACGTCTTCAGGCATGAAGATCGGAGACATCGTGAGAGAAAAGAGGTCAAACCACAACAGACCCCTCAGCCAGGTGTACAGCATACCTTGTGGGGGCTGTGATAAGGTATACATAGGCGAGACAGCACGAGGACTGCACGAACAACGAATCAGCCAACACCGCAGCGCTCTCCGACGCCACGATACGAGAAGCGCCTTCGTTGTTCACGCAGACACCGACGGTCACCTCCCGAAGTGGTCCCAGGCCTCCATAATAAAACAAGGCCTGGCTCCACGACAAAGGAAGATGGTAGAAGCGGTGTTCATTCATACAACTAACAACATCAACACCGTTACGGGGAGCCACGAACTAGCCAAGGTCGTCGCTCACCTGATTACCGACGTGACCTGACCACCCAGTATTTGTATATATACTCCTTTATGTACCTCTTGTAGTATATGCCCTGACGAAGCAATAGCGAAAAGGCCTTCGGCATATTCGTGTGTTTTCTTGCCCTTCCCTTCGTTGTTCCTGTTCCAAGGATCGAAAAGAACTCCTTTCGCTCTAAGAAACTGGAAAAAAATTATATATATATATATATATATATATATATATATATATATATATATATATATATATATAATATGTGTGTGTGTGTGTGTGTGTGTGTGTGTATAAATTATATTATATACATTCATATACGTATGTATGATATACATATACATGTTTATATGTACATGTACACAACACACACACGCATATATATATATATATATATATATATATATATATATATATATATATATATATATATATATATATAATATATATATATATAATATATGTATATATATGTATATATATGTATATATATGTATATATATATATACACACACGCATATAATATTATATATATAATATATGTATATATATATGTATATTATGTATATATATATATATATATATATATATATATATATATATATATATATAATATATATTATATATATATATATATATATATATGCGCGTGTGTGTGTGTGTATGTATATATTTATAGGTTGTATTTATTGCCGATACAACAGAAACGTTAGTACATACTTATATCGTCGATAAACTTTTTAATACGATAATTCTTATAACATAGTGGTAGAAAATATATTGCAGAAGTGATTTATCAAAATTTATGGGAATATATATGTAAAACAGTTAATATAAAAGAGCAGAATCGCCTACCTTCCCTATAATGGCGATAAAGATATGAAAACTTTATATAGGCGTACATATAACCTACTTGAATTTATAGCAGGGCAGAATATAAAAAGCGACAACATCACCACATTAAAATCAATGGACAAAATCTTTTTGTATCAATTATGAAAATTTATATAGAATAAAAACAATTATCCCATAAATTTATATAATACTAGTATTAATATCTAAGTCGTTCCAAACAAAATGTATAGACACGTTACCCCTTCACCTTCAACCAAAATAAACAAGATCTTTCGAAAATGTGATGCACGATGGTTCCTGAAATTTGAGTTTATCTATTTAGTTGTTCAGGGATATGATTTTCGTTAGTAAGTACAATGGTTTTCTTTGGCATAACACTAAGAACACACACTGACATATAAAAATGTTTTGTATGCTTGTGAAGTTGTTTATGTAACGTAATTTTATTTTTATTGTTTTGCATGCATGAACGTAAACAACTTTTTCTGAACTTTTATTGTTTTCTTATGAGTAAACTAATACGATTTTAAAATCATTCAATAGTTAAAGTATTTATATATTTAGATAAATAAACGTATTTATAAATGAATCATGAATATGTTTAACGCAAGATTTGTAGTCTAATGTATTGAAATCTTGCTTTTAATTTACACAGCTATTTCATCTCCAAAGTTAACATGTATTTTGAATGCTCATAAGAGATTTTTGACACGCTGGTGTTCAACATGGTATTGTTTGGGGGCCTTTTCTGTTTGAAAGGTGTCTTATGTTGGGTATTCTGTTTTTACTTGAACTCAAACCATATTTATATAGAGGTATTGTTGCTTTTTTATCTTACTCTTAATCCCAGTAATTATTCACAGTAGGACCAAATGAAGAATTCAATGTTCTCAGGACTTCGTGCTCTGTCAAAGGTTAACAAGCCTACAACATATTTATTTTGGCTTTTAGACCCTGATGATTTGCTCTTAACCCACTGGCTGCGGATGGCATCAATGATGCACTGTGCAATTAAAAAGCTGATCCCTTCGAGCAGCGGGCGGCCGCGCGGCATGGGAGCTGTGTGGGCCAGGGAATATCAGCCGCCAAGCCGGCATTCCCCCTTGTGGCCTTACAGGGC
>NW_020872851.1:70204-72704 GCF_003789085.1 Penaeus vannamei
AGTGGGAGTCACACTCTACACTCACACTCACACTCACACTCACACAACCACATCGCCCACGCACACTGCAGATTCACGCACACGCACATCAGCACACGCACGACGCACGACGCACACACACACATAACACGAAATACACACACACACAACACACTCATATATATAAGAAAATTATTAACTACCATATGAAGGAAAAATTAGAACTAGAGAATAAAACAGTTGTAGGGGAAAACAATAATGAAAATGATGGTGATATTAGTAACACTGACTACAATTATACCATGCAATCTGTAACCCTGTCTAACAATTCTCATAACTATTTTCAAAATGATTTTCATGTTAATCTTCATTTCTTTTATTATTAACTGCCCCTTTTAATGAAATACAAGTATACAAACAACCTTATCATTCTCTATTTGAACAAAGAAAACCTATGATAATGCTTATCATATCTTTTATTAAAGTTTATAATATATGACTTATTTTGACAAGTTTCTTAATCAAAGAAGCAAAATAAAAATAAAAATGGAACAGACTTTTAAAAATAGTGTGGCTTAATTCAGACACAAATATTTATGTGTTCATGGTAAATTTCATTAAAAAAATCTTTTAAAGCTATTTCAAACATAAGGAACATTACTTTTCTTCAATATTTAGTGTTATGGTTAGGAAAAATAAGGAAAAAATATAGGCTTCTGTTTTTTTCATCAATGTTTTCTGAAGGTATCTGGTAAATTTGGCTTCATCACATATCTTACAAGTTGATGCAAAAATAATTCCCCTCCCCAAAAATCATTCTGATAAATGAAACTTTCATTTTTTTTACTAAATATATGATACAAAGGGAAACAAAATGAAAATGGTTAGAAATATAAATTTAATGATGATATGGTTTAGTGGGATCAGTAATTTATGATAATTCAAATGATTTTTTTTTCCTTTTCAAAGTATTATATTTCATACAAAATAATATTATATTTCACTACAGTGAATTAAACATACAAATTAATTTAAACTTTTATCATCTGCTTTAGTTACAGCTTTAACATAAATTTATTGATGCTTATATCATTCAATAAGACTTTCAAAGTAACACATGTATGCTCCCAAATTTCAACTTTTCACATAATATTTTCCACATCACTTTGAGATCTATGTGTTAGTAAATGACTCTTCAAATTATTCTTCTGGGATGATCTATATGGACAAATATTACAAGCATATGGTTTTTCTCCTGTATGAATGCGCAGATGCCTATTAAGATTATTTTTCTGAGCAGCTCTGAAAGTGCAGTGAGGGCATTGGAAAGGCTTCTCTCCTGTGTGTGTGCGTATATGGATCTTCAAGTAGTCCCTAGTAGCAGAACTGTAGGAACAATGTGGACAGTCAAAAGGCTTGTCTCCTGGATGAACCTGCCCCAGAAAGGGCTGTGTGCCTTTGGTATGAGAACCATAGGAATTCTGGGGTAGTCTGATGTTGCCATCCTGTATCCCCACACAGGGTCCTCTCTCTCCTGCTATATGGGGACCACAACCCGGAAGCACCTGTTGAGGATGCCTAGCTTATTCATGGTAATAAGGGAAATAGAATAATTAAATTCTTGCAGTTATCCATCATTTTGCAATAGCTTTTAGTATAAACATAATCATAATTATCAAGTACAAACAATATTCAAACTACACAAACTGTAAGTGCAGCAAAATAGTTTTGAAAGAGTATATGCTACTTTCTATATAAAATGCAGGTTATCACTGTACAAGTGCACAATATGTTTTGAAAGAGTATATACTACTTTCTATTATTAAACTTAAAAAAATACGGTCTTTACTATCATTATACTCTCAACCTGTATTGTTCAGACCAGTGCGGATGGCATTGTACAGTACATTGCTATGACCACCTATGGTTTAGTTTATATATTATCTTTTATACTATAGATGGTCTGCTCTTACTAAGTATCGCGTAAGTATGAGCCATAATTATGTAAATTATTATTTAATATTCACCTGTTTATCTCTTTCCATGGATTTTCTGGTAAATACTTTTACTATCTTATCGTTTCTGTTCATCCGCGTTATAATGTTCAATTAAGTAATCTGCGTGTACTCTGTTTCTAATTACATGTCATAATATGAATACTCTGGTTAACCATCAGTATACACAAAAACAAATCTCGTCAAACTCAAGGAAACGGTGATAATCTCAGGGAGTACCGGCGCAAGGTCTATCTTTCATATTTTGATCTTTTTCTTCTCGTTGTGGGCTCAGTACTTACTGTACCGTCTTTGTTGTTCGATAGAACTATTCACATAAACTAATACTATAGCTTGAGCCACTACAGTTTGAATTCACTCTATCCACGATTTTCTCGAGTCAATATAGTCAACTATTTCATATTGATCATACACTTGTTTCTTACCGATTTTTCTTAGCGCGGCGGTCTGATCTTATCACATTAACTTCTAAGATCTAATATCCAGTCATTACCTCTTTTTTCATT
>NW_020872851.1:87704-92704 GCF_003789085.1 Penaeus vannamei
GTCTATGTGTATGTAATATATGTGTACATTTGCGTGCACATATTTGGATGTAATATGTGTATATTATATATGTGTATATGTATGTATGTATGTGTTATGTATGTATATGTGTATGTATAATATACATACACATAAATATAAATATATATATATATATATATATATATATAATATATATATATATATATTATATAATATATATAATATATATATATAATATATATATATACACACCACACACACACACACACACACACACACACACACACACACACACACACACACACACACACATACACACGTTTCAGCATGTGTTATAAGCATAGTATATGAAAAGAGTAAAATGGGAGCACATTCATATTGTAACTTACATGTTAACAATGTAGGGTGACATAACATATATTTCCCAACCACCAGCAACATGGAATACTGTGTCTTGAGGAGAGAGGGAATACCTGGAAACCGCAATAATCACTACTATCATAATAAAGCAATCAAATTCTTCAGTTATGTAGAGATCAGAGAACACTTTTATCGTTGTGCAATATATACAGCTTGCAAAATTTTGTTACAAAGTAGACTGTATACAGATCTTAGGTCTTGCATATGCCATACAGCATAGTCATATCATTTAATCCTATATCAATGCCATAAATAATAATCTTTGCAGTTTTAATATATGACTTGATGAGAGTATTCATTTATCAGGATGACTACTGTACTATATCAACTACTGAATTTATTTCCAGCTTGCAAGCACAATTCATAAACTAAAGCTGAATTACAATGAACACATGTAAGAAAATTTAACTGGAACTGAATTAATGAAGTTTCTATACATCTGAATGATGACTCTGATCGTCTGAATGGAGTGCCTGATCATCTGGATGATGAGTTTGAATATCAATGTGATGAGACTGTAGTTCTGGATGATGGGTCAACAAGTGGCTGTTGAGGTTGGACTTCCTAGAAGAGCGATAAGGGCAGTGTAAGCAAGTATAAGGTTTCTCTCCTGTGTGTGTGCGTATGTGCGATTTAATGTTGTCTTCTTGGGTTGCTCTGAATGAGCAATATGGACATGAGAAGGGTTTCTCTCCTGTATGAGTGTGAATGTGTCTGGTGAGATTGGTGGTCTTGTTTGTGATGTAATTACAATATGAACACTTGTGCAACTTGCGAGCATTGAGATTTTTCCTTCCTCTTGGGTCGCCTCCCCAACTTCTCCGCTTGAGGCCTTTTTCGGACACCACCTGCGGGGGTACGCCTAGCTTAATATCAATGAAATAGTGCATCTTTTTTTTATATACATATTCTTTCTTCTAGGCTACCAGTACTTAGCACTGAAGTAAATGAATCTCTAGAGCAATAACATATCAGTACTATTTCATTTCTTGATAAAACAGTACATTGAATTATTCAATTATTCTTTTTAAATACCTTTACACACCAAATTGATAAATGCTTACATCTACTCATGTGCTGAGTAAATAATGTAGATATAAAAACTTGCCATGGCATTCTGGTAAATATATATGCAGGGGGCCAGAAAAAATGAAAATCAATAACTACTGTCCATTTGCTAGTTATGTGATGCTGCTCTTAATCAAATCTAAAACAATGAATAATAATAACAAAATAAAGGCCAAAGCTAATAAGACTTCAAATGCTAAATAATTCAATCAAAACATTGGAAATTATTGTGTTTCTATATACACAAAAGAGATGTAAAACAAACATCAATAAGCTTGCTATTATTAAAAAAAAAATGTTATCACCAACAATTTGAAATATATATAAAGAGAGTATATTAACAACAACCATTTGAGCATAACACCCATCATTAAAAATAGCAAAACTGAAGAATATATATGACAGAATCTAAATTTGTGTGAGAATTTTTGAGCAACCAAGATTCAGAATACTTTGATATTTTTACTTTGAGTAACAAAAATAAAAAATATATATGCATGTAGAATACTGACTTTGTAATCTTTATTAAATATTGTAAATGTATAATCTCACACACTAATATATTTATTCCCTTCATCCAGTAAACAATAAAAAAGAAAAGAAATGGAAAAAGATGAAATCAATATCAAACAATGAAATGAACACTCTCAAGTAGAGTACTCTCTCAGGTTATTCGAAGGGAGTAATGAGCGGCCTGACCATGTTTTGTGCTACAGTGTGACAATACCCTTAGTATGAATAATTATACAAAAAAAGTATGTACTTATATAGTGTGACTGTGTATGTGAAAGAACAGGTAAAGAGGTAGACTAACCATGCACAGGCCTTTTAAATGAGACATATGATACTTTCACTTTTTATTTTCTTTGATGATTTTGAGCTGAATAGGCACAGTAAAATAAAAATAGATTGGAAGTATGCTAATGAAAGCATAAGTTAGACTTTGCAAGCAAATCATAGGTTTTTGAAAACAACTAACTCTCATAAATTATGTAGAGTAATTTAGCTCTTAACATCATCAACTGAAGGAATCTACACAAAATTAATACAGTCTACAAATATGCAGTCACAAATGTAAAAACTCGGAAGAAGTAAGTGATGAAGGTAATGATCATATTGTAGGATGTTTTGTTGCCATGTGAACATTCAAATTAGACTTTTGTGTAGCTTTGTATGAGCACAGTGTGCACACATAAGGTTTTTCTCCAGTGTGTCTTCGAATGTGCTCTGTCAAGTAATTCCGGTGGGAAGCCCTGTAAGAGCAATAGGGACAAGGATACGGTTTTTCTCCTGTATGGCTGTATATGTGTTCCTTCACCAATGCCTTTCTAGGTGAAGAATAAGAACAGTATGGGCATGAATGCATTTTTTTCACTTTGTGTTTAAAGGCATGTTTCTTAAGCTCATTGGCATCAGTTGTATTGAAGTCACACTGGGAACACTGGTGTGGAAGGTGGCCAGTAGGTGTCTGCCATGATTCACTTGTTCTTTCCTCTCCAATCCATTGGGTGTCCATCTCCATCTGAAGAGGAGGTTCATCTTACTCTTGACCATATACTGAATGACTAATTTTTGTTTTGTTTTGTTTACAAAGTAGAGCAGACTTCAGTAACAGTAATATCTGTGACAGTAAATATTCACAGTATGAGAATAATGGTTAAATAACCAAACAGCTTAAATATCATCATTTGACTGTCTCGACTACATCTTACTCTTGCTATACCATACTTGTAAACCTGCAACATATATCCTTATAAATTTTTTTGCAATACAGTATTGAGGACTAAAAGTACCTAATTACTATGAAAGAGGGAGAGATGGAGAGCAGGAGGGAGTGACAGTGATATAAAAAAAGAGAGATGGAAAGAGGGCTTGATAAAAAAGAAAGAGGAGTGGAGTGAGGGAGTGAAGTTGGGAGCGAGAACAAGCACAAAGTTTAATATATGTTCCTCTTCTTGAAATAGTTGGTCTTAGAAAGAAGGCCCCTATTAGACCACACAGGTTAGTTCAGGATAATTATTTGAAAATTGCTGTCATTAGTTTCATGACACCCACTTGGCCTCAGTTATCTGACTTGAATTTGTTGATATTACTATGATAGCTTAACCCACTAACAACGGGTGTCCACATATGAGACACCCAAAAAAATTAACATTGCCGGGCATCTCGCCAGTGTTATGCTCTGTTGGGGCTTGCGCTCTGATGCAGCAGCAGGCCACGGCAGGTGGGCGGACAGAGTCCAGGGCAGCTCTGCCTGCCGATTTTGTAGCCGCCCGGAATCTTTTATTTTCGGCTTCAAAATATACCGACGTTAATGGGTTAAGCCTCTTACATTTAAGCCCTAATTATGTTTTCAAAGACAAAAAAGTAGTGCAATTGGTGGTAATGTATCAAAATGTAAATGTGCAAAATCTACTTTGTAATACAAAGTAGATGCTTTAACCATATGACTAACAGTGCCATTAAGAATTCCAGTACGTCTACCTATGTAAATTGTATCGGAATTAGTACTGTATATGCATTAATATGCCTTTATTATTATCATCATCTTTTTTTTTTTTTTTTTTGCCACATCACCTGTTTCATCCCAAGCTTGCCAGGTTTATAGAGGAACAACCTGCATTAGCAAATGTAAATGCTCCTACATATAAACACCTCCAAATTCTTACATAATAAGGCTTTCTTTCAACCTTCCAGAATCAAATCTATTCACACACCTTGAAAAATCTTATTTTGAAAATAATGCCTTTTTTCACATCATGATCAAAATGCCAACATTATATGTAATTTGATGCATCTTTGATACTTGGTAAGTATCATTTCAATTGATGAATTTATGAAAAAATCTTTTCATTCACAAAATCTCACTATTCATTGTACTTTTAAAATAAAAATCCTTTACAAAACATGTTCCAAGGTTAAGAATAAGTGCAGATTATAATTGCAAATTCTTATATAAAATCATCAGTTTATTTGGATATCTTAGTAAGTGATGTTAGTAAAGACTAATAATCTTTAATATATCAATTGTTTACAGCTAACTTTTAAAAATAATTAAAACATTAATTAAATGGATTTCTGCTGTTAATAGAACTTTGGAATTTGTTTTAAATTAAGGGCACACAATAGTTGCATGCATACACAAGTGTACTCACAAGTATATGCACATATATTATATCTTTTTAAAGACTAGAGTATAATCATTTGGTCCAAAAATCATTAGGAATTATCATACATATACTGGTACAGTATCTATCAATCCATCAATTCAAAACTATCATCTAGTATAATACTACACATGCAGTTATTCTATTCCAGAAGTATTAAACTCAGAACAGCTTATAAACTCTGAAAAAATTAACGATAGTAATCTATAAGATACCATCATTTTACAGCAGGATATCTAAAATTCATACTAAAAATACTATTCTTTATTAAGCTTCATTTTTTCTACAGGTAAATCACACTAAAGAGTAGGCAAAAACTTCGCTATCTAAATAATTCTAGTATTTCTTTTTGGAAACACATAA
>NW_020872851.1:103442-113442 GCF_003789085.1 Penaeus vannamei
CTGTCTCTGTCTCCACCTCAGTGCGGCGGGTTGGCTATTAAGGAGCACGGGATAGCTTCTTTTACCAGGGTCATCAGGCCTCTAGCACCATCCAGGTTTGGAGTGGCGAAGGCATGATATCCTGAGAAGCACACGGATCCCATAGTTAGTGTTTCCTGGAGCATGAAGTTTTCCTTTTTCAACTTCTATTTTCATTTTCTACCACTTTCACTTCTTCTTCTCCTCCTCCTCCTCCTCTTCCGTCTCGTTACCTCGGAACTTTATTCCTTTTCTGGAGCTCTCTCGCCTCTCTTCTCTTTATTTCCTCCGTATTTCTTGCATTTCTGCGTCTTCCCCCTTCCCTATATATATATATATATATATATAATATATATATATATATATATATATATATATATATATATATATATATATATATATATATGTATGTATATCTATATATATGTATATCTATATATATGCATATATATATATATATATATATATATATATATATATATATATATATATATATATATATATATATATATGTATATTTCTTCTTGGGTTGGGAGATGTTCCTCGTAACGATCAGAAGGAAACCGAGCTGAATCTTTTGGTTCATTCTCAGGAGTTGCATGGGGGCGAGAGCACACATCTGCCTCCTATGGTTGACCAGCGCCGAGTGACCGAAATTTGGCGGGAAACCTCGCTCACAGGCAGTGTTGCTAGGTCACGTGGCCATGGACAGTGTTGCCACGTCACATGCAATAAATATACAATGGGAGGTCATCAGTAAATAGGTGCATCATACAATGACATAGTTACAGAGATACAAATAATATAAAGAAATATAATGCAAACACACTGTATGAGTTTTCACTTATCTACACCTCCCTCCCCCCTCACGCTCGTAGTCCAATTACGAGACTCTTTGTCTAGGAGTCTCTGAGAACGACCTGGGTAAGCTGGGGGGTTACCGAATGTGGACTGCTTTTCAAGGTCCAAGCAAGGGTCCACAGGGATATGAGGAAGGGAGTCATCACCAGGGGGCGGCACAGGGCGAAGGAAACGGCGGTTCCTCCACCATATTCTTCAGCTTGTTCTTCTTTGAGGATAGATTATATTTGTGGTGAAATTGTAGACGGATCTCATAATCCCGTGACCTGCCGCAGCCCATGACGACCCCAACCTTGTCCCAGCGGTGAGATGCCGGGTCTTGAATCCGAACGTGCTGTCCGACACTCAACCTGGGTAAGGGGCGTGCGTGCTGGTCGTACTGGAGCTTCACTTCAGCTTCAGGGATATTTCTTGAGTTGCCGCTAAAGAATTCCTATTCTTTAAACATTCGGCATAGGACCACGCCAAATAAGTTTTTTGTTGCTTTTTTCGTCTTGTTTACATACTTCCTCCTCCTCCTTCTCCTCTTCCCCCTCCTCCCTTAGCCTGCCCTTTCACTCCCTTCCTTCCTTTCTTAATCTCCTCCTCCTCCTCCTCCTCCTCCTCCTCCTCCTCCTCCTCCTCCTCCTCCTCCTCCTCCTCCTCCTCCTCCTCCTCCTCCTCCTCCTCCTTATCCTCCTCCTCCTCCTCCTCCTCCTCCCCACCCCAACCCCTCCTCCTCCTCTCTCACAGACAGTTGCTCAGCTAAATCATCTATTGTGATGAAATTCAATTATTATTCCTCCCCCCTCCCCCCTTTCAAGGTCACACGAGCGTCACGGGAGGCCCACGTCATTTGGGGAACCAATGCAACTTCTGCATGACCTTTCTCAGCTGCTCTAGCTTCTCCTCTTTGAGTCGAGCTATTTGAGAAAGGTCATCCTGAAGGGCATTGAGTTCCCGACGAAGACTCTACGGATCCAGGGCGAGCTCCTCCGAGGCCTGGGCGAGCTCCTCCGAGGCTTTCCTCCTGGGCGAGCTCCTCCCTTATTCCTCCTCCTGGACGAGCTCCTCCGAGGCTCCCAGGCCGGAGTCCTCCTCCTGGACGAGCTCCTTTTCCTCCGGATTCCTCCTCCTGGACGAGCTCCTCCGAGGCTTCCGCCAGGCCGGTCCTCCTCCTGGACGAGCTCCTCCGAGGCTTCCGCCAGGCCGGATTCCTCCTCCTGGACGAGCTCCTCCGAGGCTTCCTCCAGGCCGGATTCCTCCTCCTGGACGAGCTCCTCCGAGGCTTCCGCCAGGCCGGATTCCTCCTCCTGGACGAGCTCCTCCGAGGCCCTCCTTCCTCCGAGGCTCCTCGAGCTCCTCCCAGGCTTCCTCCAGGCCGGATTCCTCCTCCTGGACGAGCTCCTCCGAGGCTTCCGCCAGGCCGGATTCCTCCTCCTGGACGAGCTCCTCCGAGGCTTCCTCCAGGCCGGATTCCTCCTCCTGGACGAGCTCCTCCGAGGCTTCCGCCAGGCCGGATCCTCCTCCTGGACGAGCTCCTCCGAGGCTTCCGCCAGGCCGGATCCTCCTCCTCGAGCTCCTCCGAGGCTTCCTCCTGGGCGAGCTCCTCCGAGGCTTCCTCCTCTCCTCCGAGGCTTCCTCCAGGCCGGATTCCTCCTCCTGGACGAGCTCCTCCGAGGCTTCCTCCAGGCCGGATCCTCCTCCGGACGAGCTCCTCCGAGGCTTCCTCCAGCCGGATTCCTCCTCCTGGACGAGCTCCTCCGAGGCTTCCTCCAGGCCGGATTCCTCCTCCTGGACGAGCTCCTCCGAGGCTTCCTCCTGGGCGAGCTCCTCCGAGGCTTCCTCCAGGCCGGAGTCCTCCTCCTGGACGAGCTCCTCCGAGGCTTCCTCCAGGCCGGATTCCTCCTCCTGGACGAGCTCCTCCAGGCTTCCTCCAGGCCGGATTCCTCCTCCTGGACGAGCTCCTCCGAGGCTTCCGCCAGGCCGGATTCCTCCTCCTGGACGAGCTCCTCCGAGGCTTCCTCCTCCTCCTCCGAGGCTTCCTCCAGGCCGGAGTCCTCCTCCTGGACGAGCTCCTCCGAGGCTTCCTCCGAACCGGATTCCTCCTCCTGGACGAGCTCCTCCGAGGCTTCCTCCAGGCCGGACTCCTCCTGGACGAGCTCCTCCGAGGCTTCCTCCAGCCGGATCCTCCTCCTGGACGAGCTCCTCCGAGGCTTCCTCCAGGCCGGACCTCCTCCTCGAGCTCCTCCAGGCTTTCCTCCTCCTAGCTCCTCCGAGGCTTCCTCCAGGCCGGATTCCTCCTCCTGGACGAGCTCCTCCGAGGCTTCCTCCAGGCCGGATTCCTCCTCCTGGACGAGCTCCTCCGAGGCTTCCTCCAGATCCTCCTCCTGGACGAGCTCCTCCGAGGCTTCCTCCAGGCCGGATTCCTCCTCCTGGACGAGCTCCTCCGAGGCTTCCACCAGTCCGGATTCCTCCTCCTGGACGAGCTCTGCTTCCTCCAGGCCGGAGTCCTCCTCCTGGACGAGCTCCTCCGAGGCTTCCGCCAGGCCGGACTCCTCCTGGACGAGCTCCTCCGAGGCTCCTCCTCCTCGAGCTCCTCCGAGGCTTCCTCCTCCCGGACGAGCTCCTCCGAGGCTTCCTCCAGGCCGGAGTCCTCCTCCTGGACGAGCTCCTCCGAGGCTTCCTCCTCCTCCTCCTCCTGGACGAGCTCCTCCGAGGCTTCCTCCTGGGCGAGCTCCTCCGAGGCTTCCTCCAGGCCGGATTCCTCCTCCTGGACGAGCTCCTCCGAGGCTTCCTCCAGGCCGGATTCCTCCTCCTGCTCCTCCGAGGCTTCCTCCCGAGCTCCTCCGAGGCTTCCTCCAGGCCGGATCCTCCTCCTGGACGAGCTCCTCCGAGGCTTCCTCCCGAGCTCCTCCGAGGCTTCCTCCAGGCCGGTCCTCCTCCTGGACGAGCTCCTCGAGGCTTCCTCCTTCCTCCGAGGCCTCCTCGAGCTCCTCTCCGAGGCTTCCTCCAGCCGGATTCCTCCTCCTGGACGAGCTCCTCCGAGGCTTCCTCCCGAAGGCTTCCTCCTGAGCTCCTCTCCTCCTGGACGAGCTCCTCCGAGGCTTCCTCCAGGCCGGATTCCTCCTCCTGGACGAGCTCCTCCGAGGCTTCCTCCCGAGCTCCTCCGAGGCTTCCGGATTCCTCCTCCTGGACGAGCTCCTCCGAGGCTTCCTCCAGGCCGGATTCCTCCTCCTGGACGAGCTCCTCCGAGGCTTCCGCCAGGCCGGAGTCCTCCTCCTGGACGAGCTCCTCCGAGGCTTCGGATCCTCCTGACGAGCTCCTCCGACGGACGAGCTCCTCCGAGGCTTCCCCAGGCCGGAGTCCTCCTCCTGGACGAGCTCCTCCGAGGCTTCCGCCAGGCCGGAGTCCTCCTCCTGGACGAGTCCTCCGAGGCTTCCGCCAGGCCGGAGTCCTCCTCCTGGACGAGCTCCTCCCGGCTTCCTCCAGGCCGGATTCCTCCTCCTGGACGAGCTCCTCCGAGGCTTCCAGGTCCTCCTCCGAGGCTCCTCCTCCCCCAGGCCGGAGGGACGAGCTCCTCCCAGACGAGCTCCTCCGAGGCTTCCGCCAGGCCGGATTCCTCCTCCTGGACGAGCTCCTCCGAGGCTTCCCCAGCCGGAGTCCTCCTCCTGGACGAAGGCTTCTCCTCCTGGACGAGCTCCTCCGAGGCTTCCGCCAGGCCGGAGTCCTCCTCCTGGACGAGCTCCTCCGAGGCTTCCGCCAGGCCGGAGTCCTCCTCCTGGACGAGCTCCTCCGAGGCTTCCTCCAGGCCGGATTCCTCCTGGACGAGCTCCTCCGAGGCTTCCGCCAGGCCGGAGTCCTCCTCCTGGACCTCCTCGAACGAGCTCCTCGAGGCTTCCGCCAGGCCGGAGTCCTCCTCCTGGACGAGCTCCTCCGAGGCTTCCTCCAGCCGGATTCCTCCTCCTGGACGAGCTCCTCCCAGGCTTCCGGAGTCCTCCTCCTGGACGAGCTCCTCCCGGCTTCCTCCAGGCCGGATCCTCCTCCTGGACGAGCTCCTCCGAGGCTTCCGCCAGGCCGGAGTCCTCCTCCGAGCTCCTCCGAGGCTTCCCCGAGCTCCTCTGGACGAGCTCCTCCGAGGCTTCCGCCAGGCCGGAGTCCTCCTCCTGGACGAGCTCCTCCGAGGCTTCCGCCAGGCCGGAGTCCTCCTCCTGGACGAGCTCCTCGAGGCTTCCGCCAGGCCGGAGTCCTCCTCCTGGACGAGCTCCTCCGAGGCTTCCGCCAGGCCGGAGTCCTCCTCCTGGACGAGCTCCTCCGAGGCTTCCTCCAGGCCGGATTCCTCCTCCTGGACGAGCTCCTCCGAGGCTTCCCCAGGCCGGAGTCCTCCTCCTCCTCCGAGGCTTCCGCCAGGCCGGAGTCCTCCTCCTGGACGAGCTCCTCCGAGGCTTCCTCCAGGCCGGATTCCTCCTCCTGGACGAGCTCCTCCCAGGCTTCCGCCAGGCCGGAGTCCTCCTCCTGGACGAGCTCCTCCGAGGCTTCCGCCAGGCCGAGTCCTCCTCCTGGACGAGCTCCTCCGAGGCTTGCTCCTCCGAGGCTTCCGCCAGCCGGAGTCCTCCTCCTGGACGAGCTCCTCCCAGGCTTCCGCCAGGCCGGAGTCCTCCTCCTGGACGAGCTCCCCCAGGCTTCCGCCAGGCCGGAGTCCTCCTCCTGGACGAGCTCCTCCCAGGCTTCCTCCAGGCCGGATTCCTCCTCCTGGACGAGCTCCTCCGAGGCTTCCGCCAGGCCTCCTCCTCCCGAGCTCCTCCGAGGCTTCGCCAGGCCGGAGTCGAGCTCCTCCCAGGCTTGGACGAGCTCCTCCGAGGCTTCCGCCAGGCCGGAGTCCTCCTCCTGGACGAGCTCCTTGAGTCCTCCTCCTGGACGAGCTCCTCCGAGGCTTCCGCCAGGCCGGAGTCCTCCTCCTGGACGAGCTCCTCCGAGGCTTCCGCCAGGCCGGAGTCCTCCTCCTGGACGAGCTCCTCCGAGGCTTCCGCCAGGCCGGAGTCCTCCTCCTGGACGAGCTCCTCCGAGGCTTCCGCCAGGCCGGAGTCCTCTCCTGGACGAGCTCCTCCCGGCTTCCGCCAGGCCGGATTCCTCCTCCTGGACGAGCTCCTCCGAGGCTTCCGCCAGGCCGGAGTCCTCCTCCTGGACGAGCTCCTCCGAGGCTTCCGCCAGGCCGGAGTCCTCCTCCCGGACGAGCTCCTCCGAGGCTTCCGCCAGGCCGGAGTCCTCCTCCTGGACGAGCTCCTCCGAGGCTTCCGCCAGGCCCCTCCTCCTGGACGAGCTCCTCCGAGGCTTCCGCCAGGCCGGAGTCCTCCTCCCGGACGAGCTCCTCCGAGGCTTCCGCCAGGCCGGAGTCCTCCTCCTGACGAGCTCCTCCGAGGCTTCCGCCAGGCCGGAGTCCTCCTCCTGGACGAGCTCCTCCGAGGCTTCCGCCAGGCCGGAGTCCTCCTCCTGGACGAGCTCCTCCGAGGCTTCCGCCAGGCCGGAGTCCTCCTGGACGAGCTCCTCCGAGGCTTCCGCCAGGCCGGAGTCCTCCTCCCGGACGAGCTCCTCCGAGGCTTCCGCCAGGCCGGAGTCCTCCTCCCGGACGAGCTCCTCCGAGGCTTCCGCCAGGCCGGGTTCCTCCTCCTGGACGAGCTCCTCCGAGGCTTCCGCCAGGCCGGATTCCTCCTCCTGGACGAGCTCCTCCGAGGCTTCCGCCAGGCCGGAGCTCCTCCCCGAGAGGCTTGGCCGGACGAGCTCCTCGAGCCAGGCCGGAGTCCTCCTCCCGGACGAGCTCCTCCGAGGCTTCCGCCAGGCCGGGTTCCTCCTCCCGGACGACGGCTTCCTCCACTCCGGGCTCCTCGATGCTGTTCACGAGGTCCATGAGCTGATGACTGATTGCCCGGAGCTTCGCCTTCCTTGACTCCTCATCGATACTGGAGTACATAGTCTGGAGGCGATCGGAGGCGTGCTCGTCGACGAACTGACCAATACTCATGCCCAGTGACCCCCCCACTCCCCACCCCCCTCGCCCCTCGCCCCCTGTTTTAAGTGTTCGGACATGATGATGCCTTTTGAAATTTGACATAATATCTGAGCACCATGACAGGGCATAGATCTCGCCTTGCGTTAACCCTATGTTCTTTATATCTCCCTTCCCCTCCCCATTTCTCCCTGTAGGTGCTTATGCCGTGGTAAGGACGGCGCATAGGATCAGGGCAAAGCCCATTAATTATTTTCGAATTTTCATTACATATCTTGTTTAGGGAGCGAACGAGGTCCTCTTGAGGTAAAGACCTTATATGTATACCTTACATATACTCGGTTGATATTTGTATATATATATATATATATATATATATATATATATATATATATATATATATATATATATATATAGACAGACAGATAGATAGATATGTATATTTTTGTTTACATGTATATATGTACATATATCCTTCCCCCCCTCCCCTCTCCTCCTGCTATATATATATATATATATATATATATATATATATATATATATATATATATATATATATATATATATATATATATATATACATATATATATAAAAGCAACATACCTATGCGCGCCCCTCAGCCGCCACCGGGGGGTCGCGTGGAAGCAGTGCCACTCTCTCTCTCTCTCTCTCTCTCTCTCTCTCTCTCTCTCTCTCTCTCTCTCTCTCTCTCTCTCTCTCTCTCTCTCTCTCTCTCTCTCTCTCTCTCTCTCTCTCTCATTTTCTCATTCTCTCTAGTGAATGTCGTGAGGCGCTCTTGATCCGCTGTAGGTTTCACAGGAGAATAGATTGTGCCGAGATGCAGAGAGAGAAGAAATGGGAGAAGGGATGGAGGCAGGAGGAAAGAAAGGGAGGGAGGGAGGAAGGGAAGAGAGAGAGATAGGGGAGAGGAGAGGGGAAGAGAGAGAGAGAAAGAGGAGGAAGGGAAGAGAGAAAGAGAAAGGGGAGGAAGGTAATGAATGAATTGAGATTTTTTTTTTTTTTTGGGGGGGGGAGGTATAAGTGTATATTTATGGTCGAGCGATTAGCGGAAAATAAATTTGAAAACGGCGCCCAAGTGTTGCCAGCTGATAAGGTCTTGGTAGGCAGTATAGCCAGATTCCTACTTACCCCTGAGTAGCTGTTCTAATCTATTGAAAATATTTCTTATCATATGTTTGGCATTTCATTAATCTCATCGATCTTATGCGGCCTCTTTGGATGTTGGCAACGCTGGAAGGGGAAATCTGGCCGCCACGTCTCGAAAGTTCAATAAAAAATAACTTTAGTTCCACAATTTTATGATTGTTATTTTTTTTTCATTATATGCAATGCACCAAACACACACACGCACTCGCACATACACACACACGCATATATTTAAATATATATATGTACATATATATATATATATATATATATATATATATATATATATATATATATATATATATATATATATATGCATAGATATGGGTAGGCCTATATGAGTAGATAGAGAAAGAAAGAGCGAAACAAAAATTGAACGAGAAAGCCAAAAAAAAATAAAATAAAGTAAAACACACACATGGTCACCTCTGGCAACCCCTCGACTGAACTTCGTAGGGGCGACTTCACTATGTTCTCAATTAGTGAAGAAATCAATATCCGATCGCTACCACTGCTCTGTTACCCCCTTTTTTCTTAGGACTTTATTCATTCTACGCATCGGGGTAAGAATACTGTCACCATGTTCTTTTTTTCTTTATTTTTTTTATCGATCATTATTTTTTTATTCATCATTTATACGCATCCTAACACTCCCACGCACGCACCTCCTGCCCTTCGCAGACCCCGCGGGATGAGTCCGCTCGATCGCTCGTGAATGACGCCCTTGGTTTCCATATGATGGGATTTTCTCTGCTTGGTCTCCCTCCCCTTCCTCCTCCTCCCTCCTCCCTCTGTCTCCCCGTTCCTCCCCTCCTCCTCCTCCCTCTCCCAAAGATCGAATTCAATGTTGATTTTAAGAGGACTGGTGAAAGGACTAAAAGGACATGTCATTGTTGCTCTTATTTGTTGCATGTATTGATTTTCTTAGTCTTCTGTTTCTTCTACTTCCTTTTCCTCTTCTTCCTCCTCTCCTTCTTCTTATCCGTTCCCCTTCTCCGCTGTCTGCTTTAAAATCAATAGTACGAGTGAGTTCATGTAGTCTATTGAAAAACCGAAATGCGAACGGTTCATCTGCCTCAAAGAAAATTTTTTATCAACATAATTAAATCTTCATAACAATAGAAGCGTTTACGTCCCATAAGCGCATTAAAAAAAACGCAAACAACAAATAACAAAAAAGCAAAGACAAACAAACATTAAAGCAGAAAAAAGTCCGTTTACAATAAGTGCGAAATAGAAAATGTTCGAATATTTGATCAGTCATGTGAATTTGACACGTGATTTGTCTTCATTTCCATGTTGCCTCCCGATGAATAATGAATGGATGAAGGCCGTCAGCCATTCAAAGTCCTCGTCATACATATGGTTAGTATCATTATTGTTATGATTCCCACTATCTTTATGAATATTATTATTGTTATTGTTATCATATTATATTTTTTAAAATTCTCTTTATATATATATATATATATATATATATATATATATATATATATATATATCGTATTTTCTTTTTTTCCCTTTTTTTCTCATTTTCTTTCTTTTCTTTTCTTTTTTTATTCCCTGCGGGTGAAGGTCGAGGCGCGGCGGTCGTCAGAGGCCCGCCTGCCCCCGGAGGACCTGCTGGACCTGCTGGCCCAGAAGGTCCCGCTGATCATTCCTGCAGAACGATCAGCGAATCCGGCAAGCCTTCGAGATCGGCTTCACCCTCAGGAGCTGTTTAAAATTGATCTCCCGCCAAAATTCGGATTGGCGGGTCTTGGGACGGCGTGCCCGCTGGCTTGCCGCCCGGCGCTTCTCGGCCACCCAGGCCTTCCGCGCCAAGCCCCCGATTTCGTGGTACGTAAAGTACCCCTGGGGGATCACGGGGACGCGACTCATGTCCACTTTGTCCACAATGGGCTCCTGTTCCCTCGTTTTCGCGGGACACTCCTCGCACAGCAAGTCAAGGGGGTCGTCGGGGACCTCTT
>NW_020872851.1:118442-120942 GCF_003789085.1 Penaeus vannamei
TGCCTCCTGCTTCTTAGTAATACTAGCAGGATCATGCATTTTCCCCAGGATAGCTGATTTGTGCTCAGCTATTAGAGAAAGGATGCTCTGATCCTCCGACATTTGTTTCCCGCTGAGCAGCCATCAGCGCTGTTGCAACAGGCGTGCCAACTGTTCGAAAACGACGAACGTTTGGGGCCCAAAGTGAATGGCTTGCTTGGCCCAACGCAATTTACGCTCGTTTAACAAATTCATTTGAACTGTTCGGGCGAGCCGCAAACAAAATTATGAGTGTGTGGGGATATCCCGAATTGCGATGTTTAACAAACTGGCCGAATTGTGTAGTAGCTCGCTTGATCGCTGCAAACACTTTTAATACCCTCCTGTACACCCCTTAATTATGCGAATTAACTTGATACTACCATTATATCCTTTATATGATCTTTTGATAGACAATAAGTAGGTATGCCTGCGTATTTCTGTTATATACTTATGTGTAAAGTATTCATGTTGACAAATGTGGAAAGGTATGAATGAAAACGAATATCTTCACCATACAAAGAGATGTATTTAACCGGTTTTCGATTATTATCTTCGTCAGAAATACATGTATTTCTGACGAAGATACAATTGAAATAGGTCAAATTATCTCTTGTATTGTGAAGATATTCGTTTTCATTCATACCTTTCCATACTTCTGTCTCTTGGCTCCTCGTATATTACAGTGTCCCATGCTAGTTGTTCCCAGGTCGAACTAACGTCAGAATAACTTGATTTAAGAGTAAAAATTCCGGAAATGATTTTTGCTTCGCTGGCAACAAGGCAAGATCTTATAATTATTATTATTTTTTTTTTTGTTATTATTTAGTGTGTGATAGACTTGGTGAATGAGTTAGGTCATTTTTTTTTAGATGTAAAAATTAATGATAACGGAGGTTTCACATACTTACCTACTAAGACACAGAAAAAAAAGCTAACATCAGGAATAATGATAATGTATAATGATTACATGGCTATAGATGTAATATTATGAACAACTGCAATAATAAAAAGATCTATACCTAATAACCTTGTTATAAGAGACGACGGTTCATAAATATTGTTTTTCACCTTTAAGTCTGAAATAACACAGAAGCAGATTTTCAAAACGAGATAGATAGATAGATAGATAGATAGAGAGAGAGAGAGAGAGAAGAGAGAGAGAGAAAGAGAGAGAGAGAGACAGAAGACAGACAGACAGACAGAGAGAGAGAGAGAGAGAGAGAGAGAGAGAGAGAAAGAGAGAGAGAGAGAGAGAGAGAGAGAGAGACAGACAGACAGACAGACAGAAGAGAGAGAGAGAGAGAGAGAAGAGAAGAGAGAGAGAGAGAGAGAGAGAGAGAGAGAGAGAGAGAGAGAGAGAGAGAGAGAGAGAGAATGAAAAATTTAAAATTTAGTTTCTTTGCTTGAAAATGCCGAGGAGCTGTGTTGTCGTTGATTGTTCAAACCGCAACATGATGGGAAAGAAAGCAAAGGGTAGGCCTACAGGCTATGAAACTCGTTGAACGGTGCTTGGGCGCCTGGTGGAAACTGTTCACATCTGCACAGAACAATTTTATTGATCTACATATTAATATTTGACGCCTTTTCAAATACCAAAGACAGATAATCACTTTCAGACTCTATATATCTACACTACCAAGGCTAAACAAGATCAACATTGTCGATATTATGTGTTGGCAGCTGTCATATACTTCTTTAATTTCAATAAATTTATTGATCATATTTTAAATTTACAGGCAAACAATCCCTGGATCTAATTCACCCAGACTATCCTAAGTGTCTTTAAGCACTGTCCATTCTAGAAAACAAAGCAGGCATAAAGTTGTCTGTTGCTTTTGTGTCTGAAATGTCATAAGGTCCAGCAAATGAAACAGCTGAAGTAGGCCTATCTCTTGAGGTCAAATTATTGAGATAGAAAAATGCGGTGTGTGCTTGTAGGCCTATACGCGACTTCATTGTCTCCTCTGTATAAACACCTAGTAAATGGGAAGATAAGTCATGTCAGGATATGGCACTGATTTCACAGAAAAAATACCCTATATAACTAAAAGTCTTAGGTTACTGTAGCAAATTATATCATAGAATTATTATCATAAGCTCTGGTGTGTTGAAATTCCTGCAGGCAGACACGGACACGCTCTTAGCCACACACTTCTAGTTATGCTTCTTCATAGTGCTTTTCACTTCGTTTTTTGAAAAATTAATGAATTCGTACATCATTTCCACTCGCGCTGATAAGGAGGCATCTGCGAGCGACGGTTTGTTTTCAACCCGAGTTGGAATGGCGACTCCGAATCGTGACGTCACACCGAATCGGTCTATTAAGACAGAAAAGGTGGACGACAAACAAACAAAGTTAGATCAGGGGGTCAGGCAGATTGTGGGCGGGACGGAGGCACGGAGGAGAACTATGAGGATGGGAGAAGGCGACGAAGAAGGAGGAGGAGAGAAGAAGAAGCAGAAAGAGAGAAGGAGGACA
>NW_020872851.1:128442-135942 GCF_003789085.1 Penaeus vannamei
CTCTCTCTCTCCTCTCTCTCTCTCTCTCTCTCTCTCTCTCTCTCTCTCTCTCTCTCTCTCTTCTCTTTCTCTCTCTCTTCCTCTTGTTTATTCTGGTTTTCTTACTTTGTTCTCTGCCTCTCATCTTTACTCCTTATTTCTTATTTTCTTTTTTTCCATTTTTTCTTCTTCGTTTTACTCTTCCTCCTTTTCTTCCTCTTCTTCTGTTTTCTTCTTCTCTTCTCCTTCATCATCTCCTCCCTCCTCCTCCTCCTCTTTCTTTGCATATTTCTCGTCATCATCATCCATCTTTCCTTACTTTCTTCCTCTTTCTCCTCTTCTTCCTCCTTCTCCTTCTCCATTTCTTTCTTTCTCATTACTTCCTTAAAAACCAACAACCCCCCCCCCAAAAAAAAAAAAAAAAAAAAAAAATAAAAATGAAAAAAAAAAAAAAAACTCTTCTCTCCTCCTCTTTCACTTCCTCTCCCCCGTCTCACTTCACACGAGGCTGATGCTAATTCGACCGAAAATTCGCACTCTAACGCACATCTATCTATTATTATTTCATTATTTTTTTCTCCTTTTTTTCGCCCAAGGAAAACCCGCAAAACTTTCCCCCCATTTATTCGACGCTGACTTCGCGGGGGCGTGTCTTCCCTGCCGCCTCTCCTCGCTTCGTTGCCGGGAGTTAATGGAGGTGAGAAAACTGTGAGGCAACACCCACAAGCACGCACACGCACACACGCACGCGATCTCAGACGCACACGCATGTACGCGCGATCTCGGACGCACACACGCACGCACGCGATCTCAGACGTACACGCACGCCATCTCGGACATAGACGCACGCACGTGATCTCAGACGCACACGCACGCACGCGATCTCTGACGCACACGAACGCACGCGATCTCAGACGCACACGCATGTACACACATGATCTCAGACGCACACGCATGTACGCACGTGATATGCACACGCACGCACGCACGCCATCTCGGACGTACACGCACGCACGTACGCGATCTCAGACGCACACACACGCACGCGATCTCGGACACACACACACGCACGCGATCTCAGACGCACACGAACGCGCACACACCATCTCGGACACACACACACGCACGCACGCGATCTCAGACGCACGCATACAAAACTATCACGCACGCACACTCAAACGCACACACACTGTAGAGAAGTGAGGACAACGCACGCACGCACACTCAAACAAACTTAAACGCACACACACTGTAGATAAGTGAGGACAGACATTGTGCATAACCTCTATCATATGACCTGTAATAATATGTGTACCTCGTATTTCAGGATATGTATATATATATAACTTTGCCAGTGTATGATATAGTTCATATTTATTGTTGTGGCCTCCCATGTTTACACTATTATTACGTGTGACGTGGCAACGTTGTCACACACTAAAACGCACACACACGTACTCGTCTTTATACTTTCTTATTACATTTATATACATGTGTGAATACATATGTACGTATTTATATTTATACACACACGCGCGCACGTAAGTGAATAATGGTAATGATGATAATTGAAGTATTATAATAATATATCGTTTTATGATAGTTAATAACGCTCTCACTGACATCATTAATATAATAATTATCAACGCTATTTTAAATAATGATTCATATTAATTAACTCTCTCTCTCTCTCTCTCTCTCTCTCTCTCTCTCTCTCTCTCTCTCTCTCTCTCTCTCTCTCTCTCTCTCTCTCTCTCTCTCTCTCTCTCTCTCTCTCTTTTCACACAATCACTTATCTATCAATCTAAACATACACATCGACCGTGGAGATAGACAGATAAATAGACATCTATCAGACAAGTAAACAAATATTTATTTCTGTATATACTCATGTCCGTATATAAGAATATTCTTTGACCGAACATTTTGAACAAAATTGGCCGAATGGGTTGGACGCAAAATGAAATAATAACACGAGGTAGAATCTATTTAAAGTGATAAAGCGGGAATAAGGATAACAGCAAATAAGGAATAAAATAACAAGAAAGTACAAGAACAAAAGAATGAGAGAGACAAACGCATAGACATAAAAAAGCGCACAAGAAACGAACTAAGAAAAACCCGAAACAATAGCAAAAAGCAATAAAAATATTTAGAAAAACAATTCAAAAAGAAGAAGAAAAGAAAAGAAAGAAAGAAAGAAGAAGAAAAAGAAAAAAAAAACGTAACAGTATAAGAATAACGACAGATAGATAGATAGATATATATATATATACATACACACAACACACACACACACACACACACACACACACACACACACACACACACACACACACACACACACACACACACACACACACACACACACATATATAATATATATATATATATATATATATATATATATATATATATATATATATATATACATATATATATGTATGTGTGTGTGTGTGTGTGTGTGTGTGTGTGTGTATGTATAGAACTCCCGAGACAGCAGCAAAGACAGCCATAGATGACTAATGACCAGAAACCCCTTAATGGGTCTAATTTATGTCAGTCACCGGAAAGCACGGATTCCGACGGAGGCTGGGGTAGGCCTATGTGCCTCCGGCGAACCATATGAAAGTTTTTTTTTAAAGGATTGTGACGTGTTGGCGTCGAGCTTACCTGTGGGGATTCACACGGCTAGTTGCACTGCACATACGCCCATATACGCACATACGCACATACGCACATACGCACATTCGTAGGTTTGTGTATATGTATACATGTATACTGTATAAAGGCAAGACAAATGAATACGTACATATAGACAGACAGATATAAAGATAGACACACATGATCACACTCACATAACCACAAACACACACACACACGTACACACACACACACACATAGGTGATGCATGCCAAAGGATCTATTATGTTATCCAATCAATCTAGACATTTTTGAATTCTTTGATTTTTATGAGAGAGATAGAGAGATGAGAGAGAGAGAGAGAGAGAGAGATGGAGAGAAGAGAGAGATAGAGAGAGAGAGAGAGAGAGAGAGAGAGAGAGAAGAGAGAGAGAAGAGAGAGAGAGAGAGAGAAGAGAGAAGAGAGAGAGAGAGAGAGAGAGAGAGAGAGAGAGAGAGAAAGTTATAACAAATTACATAGAAAAAAACTACTGGTATTACCAACATTAAGTGAATAGAAAAAAAATCTGTGTCTGTCGGTATTTTAACAACCTCCAAAGCGCACGGGCAAGAATTAACTTGAAATGCTATGCATAATTAACAATGTATCCCTACCATTTTATTTATTCATATCTGTCTCTTTCTCTTCCCTTCTCCTTTTACCTCTTTTTTTCTCTTTCTCTATCTACCTCTTTCAACGATCTCTCTCTCTCTCTCTCTCTCTCTCTCTCTCTCTCTCTCTCTCTCTCTCTATCTATCTCTCTCTCTCTCTCTCTCTCTCTCTCTCTCTCTCTCTCTCTCTCTCTCTCTCTATCCCTCTCCCTCTCACTCCATTATCTCCCTCTGTCTCTCCTTCCCCAAAGATACTATCCCCTGCAACACTATAAAATCCATGTCCTCCGATTAACGACCTTGAATCACCTACACTCCCCCACATAGAAACACGTAGGTGCACATGCTTACTCTAGAATACACATGCACATACACAGTCACACGCATTGGCACAGACGCGCGACCCAAGAAAAACATTCACATACATTCATACGTACACAAACGGAAAATCAGACACATCCCTTCCCGAAGTGCCGACTCCCTCCCTCTCCCTTCTCCCTCTCTCCCTCTCTGTATCTAGATTTTCGGGCTGAACCTAAAAATTGTTTCCACGATGTAAACCCTTCTTGTTCCAGATGGAACGTCCCGAGATGAAATGTGTTTCTCTTTCTCTCCTTCCTTCTCTTTCCCCCTTTCCTCTCCCGTCTCCTTTACTCACTCTTTTCTCTACTCTCTCTCTCTCTCTCTCTCTCTCTCTCTCTCTCTCTCTCTCTCTCTCTCTCTCTCTCTCTCTCTCTCTCTCTCTCTCTCTCTCTCTCTCTCTCTCTCTCTCTCTCTCTCTCTCTCTGCTCTCTCTCTCTCTCTCTCTCTCTCTCTCTCTCTCTCTCTCTCTCTCTCTCTCTCTCTCTCTCTCTCTCTCTCTCTCTCTCTCTCTCTCTCTCTCTCTGTCCTGTCTCTGCATGGATAGGCCTGTCTCATAATCACATAAGGCGAGAATGATCCGAGCAAACAGGACAGCAGGTTGAAGCGGGCTGCCGGCGCGGCCACTCGAACCTTCTTCCTTAGTGCACGCTTTCACTTTGTACGTTCGACTTTCTCGGTTCGGGTCGGTGCTGGTAGCCGACGCGGGCAAACCTGCTTCCTCTGTGCACTCACCATGGATTAGCGATCCGGATGGCCACGCTGAGTGGGCTGACTCCCTGGGTCTCCTTCTCGGACTCTTTAGGCGACTCTCCTGGGAAGTAAAAATGATAGCGTTATGCGAGCGCACGAATGTGTGTGTGTGTGGGTGTCGCGTGTGTGTGTGTGTGTGTGTGTGTTGCGTGTGTGTGTGTGTTGTGTGTGTGTGTCGCGTGCGTGTGTGTGCATAGTGATATCAAAGTGTGTTTGTATATGTATGTGCGTTTTTCCTTGTTACTAACCGTACTCTGTCCCTATCTCTCTCTCTATGGTGAACATATTTGATTACATACAAAAAAAGATAATATAATCAAACAAACCACAAACGCATAACTTACTTACGATTATTCTATGTATAAAGCTCCCATTTTAAATCATCATGTTTTACTTGGTCGAAGCATTCATGGGATCATTTTTCATGGAAGGTTTAAGGAAAAGTGCTTCAGACGCGGAAACCGATTTTCACAAACAGCGGGAGAAAGCTTTCCGCGGAGTCTGTTCAGCGTTCTGTGGGGATCTGGGAAGCCTGCAAAAGCCTGGCAATTTCTCAGTATATGACTTTTTGTTCAGGAGAAAGTCAATAGTTACCTAATATGAGAAATACATAGACTAGGTAAACGCACTGCAACAGTGCTGGGTTCGCACAACTCGGAATAATTCTTTTGCTTTCGTCGGGTTTGGTTTGGCAGGATCTTGTCTTGGAATTGCAGGTGTTTGCGCTTTTATTTATAATAAGTTCTTCCGCAGCTCGGCGTCGGAGAGCGCACATGATGAACACGCACACGAACACCTCACATCATCCTCTCCCGTTACCACATCAGCAGCGTCGTCCTCGTCGGAATCGGAATTCACAACAGCGCCATCATCAGCAACCTCGGGCAGCAGCAGCACACCTGAAAAGGAAAAGTTTTTAACACCACGAGTCAATATCTGGGAGTCATTGTCCCCCGTGTATGTCGAATAAACTCCAGAGATGGAGGACAATATCAAGCTGCGCAACCTAGAGCCTTTTTTGAGGTCAAATACATAGGTGATAGGGGAGGGGGCCTCAGCAAAGGTTTTCGCCGTGGATATACCCGGATATCCACAACTGTGCATTAAATATTTTAAAGACAGGGCGAGGAAGGAGGAACCATACAATATGCTGAGGCTGAGCCGTGTCCCCGGAATCCCGCGTTTTGTAGCTGCCTGCAACTATCCCCCCACTATCCTCATGACCAGGCATGGGTCAGTCACTCTTCGAAGCATGCTGAAGTATGATGAGCCCTTTGCCATGACGGAAAAGCTATTATGTGAAATATTCCGGCAGCTCACTATCATACTACAGGCCATGCATAACGAAGGCTTTGCCCATAACGATCTGAAGAGCGATTAGGTTGCCTTGCAGTTTGACGGGGATCAGGTCCAGGTTACACTTTTGGATGTGGGCGACGTTTTGCCCATTGGAACAGCAGTTGATGTTCCAAGCTACGCCAAATACTCCGAAGCATGGCATGAGAGCGAAACGACGCGCAAGACGTATCACTCGCATCTGGCTCCCGAGTTCTATAATGGGAAGCCCTGTTCTGTAGCATCCGATACCTTTTCTCTCGGGTAGCTTGTCAACTGGACGCTATAGTTTGTCGGTAGCAAGAATACGTCTTTGTAAATATTTGCGGACTCCATGAGGTCGGAAAACAAATTCGAACGACCACGGCTCGAGAAATTTTTAGAGGTTCTTGGAGACTGATTCCGACCCGACACGCGACCTGCCAAAAGAATGAAAGGATGAAAGAATATATAAAGATTAAACAATTATAGGGCTGTAAAATTATCTTTATTTCATTATCATACACCAGGAGTTTGGGCGACCTGCCAAAAGAATGAAAGAATGAAAGAATACATAAAGATTAAACAACTATAGTGCTGTAAAATTATATTCTTTATTTCTTCATACAACACTGGACAATCCCACTCAAACGGTGAGAGAAGATACCTTTTGTGACATTCTTTAAGAATAGGTCAAGATAAGGCATATATTGAACGACATATCGATAATAATGATGATAACAATGATAATAACAATGATAATGATAATGATAATAATGATAACATTATCATTATTATTATTATTATCATCATCATCATTATTATCGATATGTACGTACACACACACACACACACACACATACACAGATATATATATATATATATATATATATATATATATATATATATATATATATATATATATATATATATATATAAAGAGAGAGAGATAGAGATAGAGATAGAGATAGAGATAGATAGATAGATAGAGAGAGAGAGAGAGAAGGGTGGAAGAGGGGGATTGGGAAAAGGGAGGAAAAGAGGGAGGGATATGAAGGGAGAGGGAGGGATAGGGGAAAGGGAGGAAGAAAGAGATAGGGAAGGGAAGAAGAGAGGGAAAGGGAGAAAGGAGGCAGAGGGGGACAGGGAGAAGGGAGGGGGTTGGGATAGGGAGAAGGAGAAGGAGGGGAATAGGAGAGGGAGGAAGAGGGGGATAGGGAGAAGGAGGAAAGGGGGATAGGGAGATGGGAGGAAGAGGGGGATAGGGAGAAGGAGAGGGGGATATAGAGAGGGAGAGGGAGGGGGATAGAGTGAAGGGAGGAAGAGAGGGAGATAGGAAGAAGGAGGAAGAGGGGGATAAAGAGAAGGGAGGAAGAGGGGGATAGGGGTATAGAGAGAAGGGAGGAAAGAGGGGGATAGGGAGAAGGGAGGAAGAGGGGATAGAGAAGGGAGGAAGAGGGGGATAGGAAGAAGGGAGGAAGAGGGGGGTAGGGAGAAGGGAGGAAGGAGGGGATAGAGAGAAGGAGGGAGGGGGATAGGGAGAAGGGAGGGGGAGGGGATAGAAGGGAGGGGGAGGGATAGGGAGGGAGAAGAGGGGATAGGGAGAAGGGAGGAAAGAGGGGGATAGGGGAGAAGGGAGGAAGAGGGGGATAGGGAGAAGGGAGAAGGAGGGGGATAGGGAGAAGGGAGGGGGAGGGGGATAGAAGGGAGAATGGATAGGGAGAAGGGAGGGGGAGGGGATAGGGATAGGGAAGGGGATAGGGGAAGGACGGAGGGGATAGGGAGAAGGGAGAGGGAGAG